>JAVJIF010027760.1:0-68576 GCA_038442645.1 Agave tequilana
CCAAACAAAAGAAATACAAGAACATATTTTCTTTTGATAGTTAATTGCATCTTTTATAATTTATATTTCTTTTATGGCAAGAGTGGATTGCATTACAAACTATAAGGAAAATAGAGGGAAATTGACCCTCACTTGTGGTCACCGGGGAAAGAAGAAAAGAGAGTTTATCTCGCTCTGTCTGTGTAGTGTCTACAAGATACACACAATGCGACTTTGAGAACTTCCTGTGAGAACCATATGGTGGCCATCCATGGATGCTCCACATCATTCATCTTGTTTGTGATATCCAAATTTGTCTATTAAATTGATTCCGTCGGAATGGGAACTATGTAGATGGAGGTAACCTTGTCCGCTTGAGTTGGAGCTCAACCTCTTGTATGAATAGATTAAGCTCTCTCTGTCATTTGAATCATTATACATTAGCTTGTTATGAGTACCTTTACACTATAACAACTCATCTCTTCCGTTATAAGTAACACAAGCACCAAGCCTCTTCCGTTATAAGTAACACAAGCACCAAGTTTTTTTGGAGAAAATGTTGTGTCTACCACATCTCTATTGAAAATGCTAAATTAAGTACAGTCACATATATGGGACTACTATTGACTTGACTTGGGGGCCCTGTTCTCTAAGAATTGCGCATGAGCCCCTATTTCATTCTCTGGTAGTCAGAGAGTAGAGTAGTTCCTTAGCTCTACTTAGTGTAAGTTTACCTTTTCTATGATTGTGTTTACCTTTTTCTATGATTGTGTAGTTGATAAGAGGGAAGATGGATATCACTACGATATCCGACCCAATCCATGGGTCTGTGGTTGATGCAATATTATACTTTATTTGTGAACCATGCATGATTATCATCTCTAATTGACGCCTCTGTATTCTGAAAATACGTGTGTGAGGAATGGAAGGTGATCATTAGTTGCAACAGAGGGAAGGGAACCAATGAAAAATAGAGTTAGTGACTATTCGGAATAGAAAAGTGTATTGAAATGATACAAGCACCAGAGTTAAGAGTTCATTATTGATGTGAGTTATGTCCTTCAGTAGTTGTGCTTGTGTCCTTCCAAACTATTCATCCTAGCCAAATGGTAAAATGAGTCGTATCCACAGGGAAGGGGAGCGATAGAAGCTTTGTCCGGTTTTTATTTGTTTTCTTCAACATATGTCCTTATTTCAGTTAAAAACAAAAGAAAGAAAGAAAGAAGAGTGTGAAATAGGTGACGTGATTTGGTTGGATTGAGAAAGCGAGTGAAAATAAAAGAGAGAAGAAATGCGGATTTGAGAAAGCAATGAATGAAAACCAAAGAAAAGAAAAGAGAAGGCTTAAGAAACTAAAAAAAGATTTAAAAGAAGATTTAGAAGATAGCTTTGAGAAAAGAAGTGCAAAAAGAGTTTGAAGAAAATTAAGAAGTGAAAGGAAAATTGCTTGAAAAGTTTGAGTTGTAGAAAACGGGAAAGATTGCATGGCTAACATTCTACTAATTAACCCACTAACGTTTTAACTTGCTTGAAGATAGTGCCTCACAATGGATCTTTGGCTTCATGAGTCTTGTGCATTATGAACTAGTCATGTGGTGTTCTAATGAAAGTTCTTCACCCTTCACTTTGCGTTACACGGCAAAAACTTGAACATCACCTTATCAAGATCCGTTTTAAGGCGAGATTAGGTGAGAAACAAGTGCACTATCGGTATCGGCAAAGATGAACGGGCATTCTACAAATCAAGACAAGCAAGTTAGGCAATCAATGGATCATCAAGAACATAAAGTTAGAGCATGAAATGTGAGAGTTAGATTGCTTGTTAGAGAGTTGGAGTTAGAACCCTTCATCATAAGCCATCCATAGCTCTTGCTTGCACAAGGCTCATTGGCGTGCTATAGATTCATGTGGGTTATCATTCAAGAGTTAGGGTTAGCGGGTTAGTAGTTAGTTAGCCATGCAAGAAGATTAGCTAGACATGAATAAAAAGTATAGAATGTAAAGCTCGTTAGCAAGTGTTAGAGATATGAATCAATAAGCACAAGTAGAAGATGTAAGAAAGAGCAATGAGAAAAGAAGTAATCCTTGTATTGATTTGTCACTTGAATCAATTACAATAGCACTCTCTCTTTCCCACTCAATTTCTGGAAAATAAAAACCTAGATTAAGTTGCAATGATGCAAGAGAAGAATAACAAGAGTAGCTCAGTAATGGAGGTGCTCTGCTATCTGTTTTCTTTGTAAATTTTTCTTGGGTGAATTTACAGGGTATTTATAGGCTGCAGTCGCTTGGGGAGCACGAAACGAGGGGACGCATTCTTGTTCCATGGTTGCTTCCAGAAGATTGCCGCGGGAACGCGACAAAAGCCACGTTTTCGCGGCTATGTGGTGGCCGTTTGCGCTGATCCAACTCCAGTTGTCTGTTTTCTAGAAGGGGATCTCCAGGGAATATCCAACTCTTCACGCACTTAGGCTAGCATTAGTCAAGTTCATCCTCTTATTTTTGGACTAATCTATCCCTATCTAGAAGGATCTTTCTTGCTTTCAAGAAAACTCTTTAATAATCTGAAAATAGCTGAAAATCTGGATTATGTTACAATCTTGCCTTTGACCTTTGAATTATCTGCAAATTATCCAAAAGAAATTTATTAGTAACATATTACACATAATATGGTAGGTAATGTGATGATAATGATGCAAAATTAGCCACTAATCACACCCTCACACTTATCTTTTTGCTCGTCCTCGAGTAAAGTAAGGAAAAGAAAACTAAACTAAGAAAGTTATTACACTACTTTTGCAATTGACGCGATTGCACTGAGTACGTGCTATAAGCTGTTAACCCTCTAGGTTACCCTAGAGGAGGAGTTTTGTCTCCCGATGGTTTTCAGCAGATTACACTCACAAAAATTCATAAAAAGGAAAACAAATGTTAGTGGTTTTTCAAAGAAAGTTTACAATCTATTTTTGCAAAAATTTAAGTGATCTTATAGTTTTAGGTTAACCTAAACTATTCTTTCTAATTGTAAGTCTCCACTCGAAGCTTTGTCTTCAATTAAAGTTAAATTTCAAAAGTAGAGAGATCATTGGATTTTGCATCAAGTTTAGAATATATACACTTGTATGTATGAGGAATTACACTTAGACTATAATATCTTTACTTATATTATTATATATATTATTATTATATATATTTTTATTTTTTATAGATATATACGTACACTTATTATTTTCTTTAGTTTCTTTAGGCTTTCTAATTTACCTATGTAGCGAGCCATGTACCGATGATTTCCAGACCATATGATCTTAGGGCATCAGATGAGAATACATCCCAAGGGTTCAAGGACTCGAGTAAACAAGGTCACGAATGCTAAGGACTTAGCTACTCTTAGGCGTGACTCATCATGCTTCTTAAGGCACAATTAACCAGCTTAATTGGTGATCAAGTGTTTATTTATTTATATTTACAAATTTTTTTTCTTTTTTCATTGTAGACATATATATATTTTTTATAAATAAAGGTATTTAGGTCTTTGTTTTAATCCCTCAACATGTAAATGTATATAATACTTAGAAAAAATTCAAAATCTAATTATCTTCTACTCTTTCTTTCTTAAACTAAAAATCCAACAATTCTTCTTAATTTAACTTATATTAAGAAATCCTAGTTTAGAGGTTTTCTAATTCCTAAGATCAAGTTAATTTTCTTAAAAATGGATCAATATATATATATATATATATATATATTATAAAGAAAAGAAAATTCCTAAAAGAAAAATCTAAAAGAAAGAAAAGAAAAAGTTTTTTATAAAGTAAAAATCCTAGAAAATCTCCTAAAAGGAAGAATCTAAAAACTAAGAAAAGTCTAAATAGAAAATCTATGTTAGTAACCCCCCACACCTATTATATGCATTGTCCTCAATGTATGAAAAATGAATATGTGAATGCATAAGATAGGTAATGGTACGAAATCACCTCGGGCGTCTACTTGGGCTAGCTAAAGTGCTTGGGCCCATAGACTGAGAACATCACAATCCCTTCTTAATACGCTATAGCCTTTTATTCTGTTCTTCCACGCTTTTTTTTTAATTTGGCTTGCCCCTTAAAGATTTTCTTCATGCACTTCCAAATGGAGGACATGAAAGCCTTAGTGTCACTCAGGGGGTGGTTGTTGGCAAAAGGCACGCTCATCTTCCTTCTCACTTCGTTCCTCTGAGGAAAACTCAGCAGAAACGTTCTCTGTCATAGCAGTGGGTATCCACACCACATTAAGGCAACTATTATAGGCACTTATGAGACGCTCGGTGGATATATGGACCTGGTCATAAGTTGAAAAGACTTCATCTGGCAAAAAATGTCTGCACAGACGAGTAATAAGGACCGGATGCGAATATTTCACACCCTAGTGCGCTGGAAGTTGGCAAGCATGTGTTGCCATATGACAGTGTTTAAACACACCGAGTGCTGCCTGGTCATCAGGCTATGTATAATCTGCAACACCGGTCTGTTGAAGGTCGTGGTGTAATCTAGACCTAATATACACAATGTACATTGCGGAACATGGTGCTTGCTTTGAGCCCACGGTCTTTTCCCTCACATTTCATC
The DNA here is from genome assembly GCA_038442645.1 of Agave tequilana. Taxonomy (NCBI): domain Eukaryota; kingdom Viridiplantae; phylum Streptophyta; class Magnoliopsida; order Asparagales; family Asparagaceae; genus Agave; species Agave tequilana. The sequence goes on from JAVJIF010027760.1 coordinate 4,584, forward strand.
CCATAATAGTCATATACTCAATGAGAGGTAATGAGGCATCATGCCATGGAGGACAGGGGACGTGTGTGACCATCTCAAGTGTGTTAACATTAACAACAATATCCCTGGACTCAAAGTGTATAATGAAAGTGTGATGGTCGTGATTGATGGTGTTTGTGTCAATTTGTGTGTAAAATTGGGTAACCAATTCGGAACAATAGTAAGCATCACCATCTTTATTGTCATACATAAGCCCAAACCAATTCTTCTCTCTAATACGATCTAAAAAGATTGTGCCATAACTATGAATATCTGTAAATTCTAGAAAAGTTCTTTTTAGCAAATATGGTAGGAGCTATGGAGAAAAATTCGTAAAAGAGGGAAGAAGATATGCAAACCTCTCCCAGAAATCGTGAGGGGGAAAAAAATCCAAGAATAGATTGCCTGAGCAGTCAAAGTGGTTTGCAGAGAGAAATTCGACGGTAGATCTGGGATCTACCCTTCACGGTGACTGACAGGGACTCTGGTGGCGCATTTGGATCGACCAGGAGGTTGCGGAATCTTGGCAAAAGTGGTGCTTTCGCGGCAGATTGGTGGGCAGAGGGCTCTGGTTTTAGTGGGTTGCGGCGCTACTTCCTCTTCTCTCCAGATCTAGGTTAAATTTAGGCTGAAAGATTTTTTACTTTCCTTTTTTACTCTTTAAGGATTAAGGAAATTTGAATTAGGGATTTTGGTGTTTTAAAATTTTGTACAAAATCTAAAATCTTTTTGTTTAATATATATTTTATTTTTTATTTATTTTTATTTTTATTTTTATTTTTATTGAAGAAAAGGAAAAATGGTTATTTACAGAAAGGGGTCCCCTAAAGGATATTTATAATGATAAACAGGAGAATTTAGAGACGGGCCTGGTCACTCATATATTGTATCACATTGACCCAGTTCAAAAGTTCCATGTGGCTCAGGCTTGGTGGTGAAGAATAGTTTTAATCTTTGACCATTGATTTTAAATACATTACCGTTCTTAGGATCAAAAATTTCAATTGCTCCACGTGGAAAAATGGTTTGAATAAGAAATGATCCTGACCAACGTATCTTCAGTTTTCCAGCAAAATAGTGAAGCTTAGAGTTGTATAGTAAAACTTTTGTCCAGGGACAAAATTCTTCTTATGTATGGACTGACCATGAAAGAGTTTGGTTCTACTGTTAGAAATTCGAGCGTTATCATAGGCTTCATTTCTTATTTCTTCAAGCTCGAAAATCTGTAACTTCCTTAAGTCACCAGCCTTCTTAAGGTCAAAATTAAGTTGTCTGATAGCCTACAAAGCACGGTGCTCAAGCTCCACGGGCAGATGGCAAGGTTTTTCAAATGCCACTCGATATGGAGACATCCCTAGGACAGTTTTGTAGGCGGTTCATAAGCCCATAGTCCATTAATAAGCTTAACTGACCAGTCCTTCCTATTCTGCCCTACGATTTTCTCCAGGATGAGTTTAATTTGTTTATTTGTCACCTCCACCTGTTTGTCTGTCTGAGGATGGTAGGCCGTGGATAATTTGTGAGAAATGAAGTATTTTCGCATTAGGGCTTCAAAAGCCCATTGCAGAAATGACTCCCGTTGTCGCTTATAATCGCACGGGGGCTCTGAAGCGTGAAATGATATTTTCTCTCAAAACTTGATGACAACTTTGTTGTCATTCATCCTCGTTGGCATAACTTCTACCTACTTTGAAATGTAATCAACGATTACCAAAGTGAATTGGTTGTCGAAGGAAATTGGAAGGGGTCTCATAAAATCGATGCCCCACACGTCGAAAATTTCTACTTCCAGGATTGAGGTAAGGGGCATCATATCTTTACTGTGATTCGACCCGTCATTTGACATCTTGCACAGAGTTTGCAAAAATTGTAGGAGTCCTTAAAGAGAGTAGGCCAGTAGAACCCACTCTGCAGAACTTTCTCAGCAGTCTTACGTGGATCAAAGTGTTCACCAATGCAAACTAGTAACAAAATGTTAACACACTATGATGTTCATCCTTAGAAAGACACCTTCTAATGATCTGATCAGGGCAATATTTGAATAGATATGGTTCATCCCAGAAGAAGAACCGTATATATCCGTGAAAAAGCGATGTTTGCCCTGTCTTGACTAACTAGAAGGTGTTCGCCTGGTTGCAAGATAATTTGCAATGTCAGCATACCGTGGCTCTTTGCACATCACAAAGATGTGTTCGTCAGGAAAGTTTTCATTAATCGGGTTGGTTTCCACAGGTGCGTTTGAGATTCTAGACAAGTGATCTACTACCACATTTTCAACGCCCTTTTTGTCCATCTCTTAGTCGAATTCTTACAAAAGAAGGATCCAACGAATGAGTCTAGCCTTAGCGTCCTTCTTTTGCATTAAATATCGTAGGGCGGAATGATCGGTGAACATTTAAAATCGAGTAGGTATTGTCGGAATTTCTCAAACGCAAACACAACTGCTAAAAATTCTTTTTCAGTTGTGTAATTGAGTTGAGCCTCATTAAGCGTTCTACTCGCATAGTAAATCAGTATTGTCTAATATCAATGTGCTGTCCTAGGACAGCGCAATGGCATAATCAAAGACATCACACATGACTTCAATGGGTATAGTCCAATCGGGTGTCGAAATTATCGGTGTAGAGATAAGTTTTTGTTTCAGCTCTTCCCAAGCTTTTAGACATTCATCATCAAAATGGAAGGGCACATCTTTTCTTAAAAGATTAGTTAAAGGTCTAGCAATTTTGCTACTCTTTAATAAATTTTCTATAAAAACCAGCGTGCCCTAGAAAAAATTTGATGTTTTTTAAGCATTTTGGTTCGGGGAGTTTAGCTATCACTTCCACTTTGGACTTATCAACCTCAATTCATTGTCTCGAAACTTCATGCCCGAGGACGATTTTATGTTTGATCATGAAATGACACTTTTCTCAGTTAAGTGTCAAGGTTTTTTTTCATGTATCTATGTAAGAGAAACTTGAGATGATGCAGGCATTGGTCAAAGGAATCTCCATTTATCAAGAAATCATCTATAAAAATCTCTAGAAATCTTTGTACCATGTCAAGACTAAGCATGCAACGTTGGAACGTTGCAGGAGCGTTGCATAGCCAAATGGCATTCGTTGGTATGCAAACGTTCCAAATGGACAGGTGAAAGTTGTATTTTTCTTGATCCTCGGGAGCAATTGGAACTTGATTGTATCTTGAATATCCATTCAGGAAACAATAATATTCGTGTCCTGCCAATCTCTTGAGCATCTGATCTATAAAAGGAAGAGGGAAGTGGTTTTTACATGTGGCAGCGTTTAACTTACGATAATCAATACAAACTCGTATCTTCATTGAAAGACGAGTCTGTATCAATTCTTTTTGTCACTCTACCACGGTAAAGCCAGCTTTCTTGGGCAGAACGTGGACTGGACTCACCCACTGATTATCAAATATGGGATAAATTATCCCAAAATCTATCAGTTTTAACATTTCAGCACGGACAACCTCTTGCATAATGGGGTTTAGTCGACGCTGTGGATCACGTTTGGGCTTGGCCTCTTCCATCCTATGTTGCACAATGGATGGGCTGATCCCCTTAATGTCGGCCATGGTCGAACCAATGGCCTCTCTATTTTCTCTTAATACAAGAAGATTCTCTTGTTTTCGTTAGATGGGAAGTTATGATCACATGAAAAGCCTCCTTTTCACCAAAGTATTGGTACTTGAGATGACTAGGAAGAGCTTTCAATTCGGAAGAAGGGGCATGATCTATCAAAAGTTGTTCTTCTTGCAAGGGAATGTTTGGGGCTGCGTTTGTTGCCCACTCTGCTGTTGAGTCTACAATCTGGTCAAGATTGAAGTCATTTGACTCCAAATCAAATTATGGTCAGACTCATACTCTAGCTCCTCATGTTCACTTGTGAGTCCTTCAATCAAGTTCACCTCAAATGATTGGTCATCCAAGTCCTGAGGTTGTTTTCCCAGGTGAAAAACATTCACCTTCTTCATGTTACCGAAAGTCAAGCTCATAGACCCGTTCTTACAATTTATAATAGTGTTCGCAGTTGCTAGAAAAGGTCATCCTAGAATGACTGAGGTCTGAGATTTCAGGTTTTGCATGGGTTGTCTCCAGAACGATGAAATCTATGGGGTAGATGAACTCCCCGACTTGTATAAGGACATCTGTAATTTTTTTTTGGGACTTTTACAGAACGATCAGTTAATTGTATAGTAACCCGGGTTGGACGGAGGTCGCCCAGCCCGAGTTGCTGATACACGGAAAAGGGGAGTAAGTTGATACGTGCTCCCAGATCAAGCAGTGCCCGGTTTATGGTGGTCTATCCTATGATACACGAAATGGTTGGACATCCAGGGTCTTTGTATTTTACGGGAATGGGCCCGGATAACAACTCACTGATGTTGATGCGGGAAGACCTTTTTAGGGACATTTGTTCTTTGTTTCTTGGTGCACATGTCTTTGAGAAATTTGGCACATGATGGGACTTGTTGAATGACATCAAGAAGGGGCACATTTATCTGGACTTGATTAAATATTTTCCTAATCTTTTCCATTTGAGCATTAGTATTGTTGGTTGCTAGCCTATTAGGAAATGGCAAAATAGGCTTATACGTTTGCTCAGCTGATTTATCTTTTTTATTAGACTTGGAAGTGGATGGTTGTGAACTTGATGATGAAGATGGATCATTTGAAACTTGTGGTGTAATCACAAGAGGATTAGACACTGTATTTTTGGAAACTGGGGGATTAGAAACCTTGTTATCAACTTGTTTTCTTGGTCTTAAGATATGAACAGTGTTGCATTATTTTGGGATTATGTTCTCAGCTTCATTAATAGGGAAGGGGTTTTGAGGATATTAGGCAATGGCTGACCATGCAATGTTCCTTTTTGTCTTTATTAAGTGAGTTAGCCAATTGACCTATTTGAACCTCTAGCCTATTAATAGCTTGATTATGACTGTTCATCATTAAGGCTTGAGTTTTGGACAAGCTTTCTATCATTCTTTCTAAATCTCATTTTCTTATCTGGATGATTTTGTTGCTGATGTTGGTAGGCGGGCTGAAAATTGTGTTGGTAAGTCGGCTGAAAATTGGATTGATGAGTTGATGGAAATTGGATTGATGAGCTTGAGCAGCATATTGATATGGAAACTGTTGTCTTGGTTGCTCAGGACCAGACTGACTCCAAGAAAAATTGGGATGATTTCTCCATCCCGGATTGTATGTCTTGGAGTAAGGATTGTAATTGGGTTTGGTGTAGGTTGCATTCATACTGTCAGGTGACATCTGTTGAGCCGATATATTGGACACTCTTCGAATATGTGGGTCAAGGCATGACGATAGGTGCAACCCGGACTTGGTTTTTGGGTTGGGTTGACCTGGTTTACTGAGTTTCACTCCCTAGCGTCAAGTAGTTATAATCTCCTTATTAGTTGTGTGATTTAAACCTCAGCAGCTATAGAGGACTGAATGAAGTACATACCGGTTCTGGAGGTTGTGGGGTTAGTCTTTTCAGGACAAGACTCCTACTGAATGGTTTTCTCAGCTAAGACTTCATATAAGTCCCAACCCTGGTCATCTTTCTTTAAAATTCTCCTTAACAGAGTCTCAAGGAGCGTCTTGGTCTGGTAATCTAACCCGTCATAGAGAATTTAGCACCATCACCACTTCTCTATTCCGTGGTGAGAGGACATTGGGCTAACAAATTCTTAAACCTTTTGAAATACTTTCAGAACAGTTCATTGGTTTCCTGTCTATGCTACATAATGTTTTTCCTAATAAGGGCAGTCTTATGGATAGGGTAGAATTTCTTAAGGAACATCTTAACAAAGTCATTCCATGATGAAATAGAACTAACAGGCAAGTTATATAGCCACTTCTTGGCTATGTCCTTAAGTGCAAAGGGTATAAACCTTACTCTAACAACATCTTCCCCAGTTGGGGGATTCTCATCATCAAGCATACTTCTTCAAACTCCCGAATGAAGAAGCATGCACCCGCGGACTCTAAGCCATGGAATCTAGGGAGGGTGTTTATGAATTGGGGATTCAGCTCAAAGTTGTTTCTATTAGCTTCGGGTAATAGAAAGTAGGAGGAAGTGAATTATGAATGGGAAAAACTTGTCCTGGAGTGAGACGTGGTTGGCCATGATTGGAATGAACTCAGGAGGTGGTGTCGGTGCAAGTGGAGTGTTCCTAACTAACCTTGATGAAATTGGATCCCTGGACCACTCTTGCATGCACAACACAAACAACGTTCACCCAACGAACAAACGTAAAATGAAAAAGAACAAACAAGAGAAAAAGAAAAATAATCACCAAGCCTATCTAGGATACCTGGACCTAGACGACTTCTAACTGGGCGATTCTCCGGGGAATGTTGTTTGTATCAGACCACCAACTAATCAGCCAGGTAGGGTCAAAGTACGGTGGGAGGTATCCGTGTGTAAGCAACGAGTCTTAATTACGCCAAACCACAGTATCTTCGAGGCTTAACCTCTTAATCCCCAACCTTAGACACTGATTTGACTGGAGTATAATTCAAAAAGTCCCAATCACAGTTAATCTTCTATTGAGTCCGAATGTCCCTGGGGGCCAATGTCTATCAATTTTTAGATTAATCTTGGGATTGTGAGTGCTTGGAATGTTATTTTTGGGTAAAGAAAGGGTGATGAAATCCCCACCTTATCTTGTTTATTTGGGTAATGCCCTTAGAGTAGATTTTGTGCAAGTGTACAAAATATTCAAACAAGATTCACTCAAAGCGATTAAATCAATCAAGAGATGAGTCATATTCTATATGCTATGCGCACGTACCTTGCTCCAACACTCTTCAACAATAAAGTAAATGAATTGAAAAGACGCGTGCTTAGAATGCAAAAGTCTAATCAATTTTTATATTTTCAACAAGCTTTTTACTGTTGGTTTATTAGCAGTAATATTGGTGTGGCATACAAGTAAAACAGTAGTTACAATGAGCTAATTTTTGCAAAGCAAGTGACCCAGCAAAGATGAATGTTAGTAAACTCAATTCTGCCGCGGAAACGCGGCAAAAGTCGCGTTTGCGTGATACTCTTGAGGTTACTTGGTCTCTACTTTCTGGAGCAGAGGCTCAATACCATTTATATGTCAATGTAACTGCTAATTTTTTGCTTTCAGCACCTGAAACCTGAAACATAAAAGGAATTGTTCAGATCGAGAAAACAAAAATCCGTTAGCCTCCTCGGCAACGGCGCCAAAAATTTTGTTCGGAATAGAAAAGTGTTTTGAGACGATACAAGCACCAGAGTTAAGAGTTCATTATCGATGTGAATTATATCCTTCAGTAGTTGTGCTTGTGTTCTTCCGAACTATTCGTTCTAGCCAAATGGTTTCCTATCCACAGGGCCACAAGGAAGAGGAGCGATAGAAGTTTTGTTCGGTTTTTATTTGTTTTCTTCAACATATGTCCTTGTTTCAGTTAAAACAAAAGAAAGAAAGAAGAGTGAAATAGGTGATGAGATTTGGTTGTGATTGAGAAAGCGAGTGAAAACAAAAGAGAAAAGAAATACGGATTTGAGAAAGCGATGAATGAAAACCAAAGAAAAGAAAAGAGAAGGCTTAAAGAAATTAAAAGAAAGATTTAAAAGAAGATTTAGAAGAAAGTTTTGAGAAAAGAAGTACAAAAAGAGTTTGAAGAAAATTTAAGAAGTGAAAGAAAAATTGCTTGAAAAGTTTGAGTTGTAGAAAATGAGAAAGATTGCATGGCTAACATTCTACTAATTAACCCCACTAACTGTTAACTTGCTTGAAAATAGTGCCTCACAATGAATCCTTAGCCTTCATGAGTCTTGTGCATGAAGAACTAGTCATCTGATGTTCTAATGAAAGTTCTTCACCCTCCACTTTGTTTTACGCGGCAAAAACTTGAACATCCACTCTATCAAGATCCGTTTAAGGCGAGATTAGGGTGAGAAATAAGTGCACTATCACTTTCGTCAAAGATGAACGGAAATTCTCCAAATCGAGACAAGCAAGCCAGGCAATTAATAAATCATCAAGAACATGAAGTTAGAGCATGAAATGTGAGAGTTAGATTACTTGTTAGCGAGTTAGAGTTAGAACCCTTGTATCATAAGCCATCCATAGCTCTTGCTTACATGAGGCTTATTGGCATGCTATAGATTCATGTGGGTTATCATTCAAGAGTTAGGGTTAGTGGGTTAGTTAGCGATGCAAGAAGAAGATTAGCTAGACATTTCATGTAAAGCTTGTTAGCAAGTGTTAGAGACATGAATTAATAAGTATAAGTAGAAGATGCAAGAAAGAGCAATGAGGAAAGAAGTAATCTTTCTATTGATTTATTACTTGAATCAATTACAATAGCACTCTCTTCCCCACTCAATTTCTGGAAAATAAATACCTAGACTAAGTTGCAATGATGCAAGAGAAGAATAACAAGAGTAGCTCAAGCAATGGAGGTGCTCTGCTCTCTGTTTTTTTTCTAACTCGGGTGAATTTATGGGTATTTATAGGCTGCAGTGGCTTGGAGAGCATGATACAAGGAGAGACGTGTCCTTGATCTACGACTGCTTCCAGAAGATTGCCGCGAAAAAGCCATGTTTCCGCGGCTATGTGGTGGATGTTTGCATTGATCCAACTCCAGCTGTTTGTCTTCTAGAAGGGGATCTTCAAGGAATGTCCAACTCTCTACGTACTTAGGCTAGCATTAGTCCAGATTCATCCTCTTATTTTTTGGACTATTCTACCCCTATCTTGAACTATCTTTCTTGCTTTTTAAGAAAACTTTTTAATAATCTGAAAATAGCTGAAAATTCTAGATTATGTTACAATCTTGCCCTTGACCTTTGAATTATCTGCAAATTTCCCAAAAGAGATTTATTAGTAACATATTTCACATAACATGGTAGGTAATATGATGATAATGATGCAAAATTAGCCACTAATCAGCGACTTTTTTGATGGAGGAGTTTGATGAGTACTATGGTAGAGAATGGTCCAAGGATACTGAAGGTAGCTTGCTTTTTCTAGAGCTTAAATTTCATTATGGTTTGTTTACCTGGATCTCTCATTAAAAAAATAATGATTTACCTTTACATTTGTTTTCTTTTTCTCAAGTCTGTGCGTAGTAGGATCAAGGTTCTAAATATCGGATATCAGGATCGTATAGGATGGGAGTTTTTCATATCGGATATCACGGGAGATATCGGGGATATGCACGCATATCAGGCGTTCATATCAAACACTATATATAATGAAATATTAATAACTAAAAGTTAGTTTAGAGTCATAAATATCATCTACCAATTAAAAATGATGGAATATATTTGCAAAGACAGTAAAAAATAATGTACATTTGCACGCAGTCGTACAATAAATAAGTTATTTCATATCGGGCAATATATTGGGCGATTTGTCAGCCAATATCGGGCAATTTATCGGGGGATATTTCAAATATTGGCCATTTTTTGTTGCAAATGATATGACGAACGATTTCCTTATAACGTATTGGATGCAGGCAAAAAGGATATATCGGACGATATCTCGGCCGACTCGGCCGATATTTAAAACAGGGAGTAGGATTGATTATGCTTTAACATGGCAGCTAATGGTTATATGTTGCCTCACGAGTTCTGGTGGTTTACATTGCATAATGAAAACTAGTTTCTAATTAGATAGTTTAACCTAGATGATGTGAAACGTGTATACATGTGTATGAAAATCAGTAATAAAACACTCAATCACGCTTCATCAATATGAAACGATTGTTGGTAGAAAAAAATTAAAACTAATAAAGCAGATAGATGTAACACAATAACATGCGCAAACAAATTCAATTTAATCGTGAATCAATTAAAGATAATATATTATGCGGCAAAAGATTCTACAATCAATATTAAAGTTACTGAATTCAAAGACAAGCGGATACACACAATCTCATTTTTAGTAGATAGCGGTTAAATCATAGACTATCAGAGATTAATTATTAGACTTGAAAATAACCAATTAGGATAAGAACGTACCTATTGAGGATCACGCCATACCTCAGTTATCTGTAGTCGATGTCAGTGCGTAGATCTCATTGTCACGAATGCAACGGTTCAAAAATCGCCTGAATCAGAGTCCGTATATGCAAGTTACGAGCTGAAAATCAATATATGCCTTAATGTGTCTGTTTGGTGTTTGCAGGTTTATTTACTGTAGCTCGCGGGTACGGGGATTGTAGCAGATCGGGTTCAGCACTGTAGCCAATGTTTTTTGAATTTTTGAATATTTTGTCAAAGAAATGGAGAAATAGAAATAAGAGTTTGAAAATGAGATTATATATTGAGATTAGGATTTTGAGAGTGGGAAAGAGAAAGGAAAGGGATAAACTAACTAGGGTTTCACACTGTAATTAGGGTTTCTCTAAAGGTTTCACACAAAAAGAGAAATTATACGGAGATCACAAGCTCACACAATTTTGAGAAATTTTTTCTTCATAATAATTCTCATTGCATACTGTTAGATACAAGAAGTCTTTTATAGGCTTTTACAAAATTGAATACAATTCAAAATAAAACTCCTAATCAAAATAGAATTACAATTCAACTTTTAGAAACTAAAATTTCCAATCAAAGTGAGACTACTACTGTCAAAAGGAAACAAAAAAAATAAAGAAATTCAAAATAAAGAAACTAGAAATAGAATTATACAGCTACTGGGAATCTAGAACTAGGCGTCTTCTCCACCGATGAAACACATGCCATATACGTGGCTTGATGTCCGCATCATTCTCCTTGTGTTAGAGAGAACTCAACTTTGTCGAGTTAGAAGGGGAGTGCTTTCATACTGCTCCAAAAGTTCATGATCAATCTTCGGCAGTTCACTTCAGTCTAGCCATGTATCATCAATTGATACTTTTATGTCTGACAAATCAGATATTTTTGAATCCCACATCTTGGGTGGTGATAATTTTATCTAAAAAAATTATTAACTTGACATGCTGTATAGGGTAAAATATTTGTTAGTGGTGAAAGGAAGGAGATCTCGAAAGATAGACTCATGAGAAGGCACATCAATAAGTGGGATAAGATCAAGACCTTTATAATCCATTAAGCAGTCAATATTGAAAGTAGAACTGATTCCAAAATTTATAGGAGATCTATAACATAAATAGTATCGTTCAATTTCATCAAGATTTGAAATGAATCAGAACTACAAGCATGCAACTTTTGAACATCACTAATTTAAAAATATTTAATCTAGTCCCATCATTAGCACATATCTCATGGTTAGTGTTGTTTTGTGCAATTTTATCACTGATTTCATCGTATATTGTGTGCACGTGTGCTGCAAAAGATGATGCAATTGGTGATGCAGACTTGACTTTATATTGATCGGCTATGAGGATGAGTTTATGGAGAATTTCGATTTAGTACCTAATACAAACCATAAGAGAAAAGGGGATGGTGTTGGTTATAGAGAAGGGGTCGATGACTAAAATAGGTAACAACAGCAGGAGTCGGCAGTAAAGGAAGCAGAGAAGGTGGTGTGAGGGCAGTAGAGCCAGGGAAGAGAGAACAGGTGACAGTAAACTCTTTAATCACGGGAGTGACTTTCGGAGAAATAGTACTATCAGACTTAGGTGCTTCAATGAGAACTCCGTCATTGATGACAATCTTAAATTGGTTTGGACAGTTGGCAGCAACATGCCCATAACTTTGACATGTGTAGAACTTAATTGTGAGACTAATCTTGAAAAAGCCTTTCAGTGTTCTTGTTTTTATTGCTATCAGACTTTTCTTCGACTTCTCTAACCATGGAGATCCCATAAGGAACACTACTTTCGAGTTTTGGTTGAAAGAATTCATGATTTGGTGTAGGTAATTAATTTTAGTCATGATGTCATCAAGTGTTGGTTGGGACTACATGGTTTGGTTCGAGGGAGTGAATTTTGTCGGTGGGGATGAAAATGTATTAGACCTATGGGTTTGAACAGATGGGGAGGTCTAGACTTGTAGAAATATGTGGCACATACTTACCTTTCTGTTCATCTTTCAGTCTACCCCATGTATCAATTAGTTCTTGATCACATGCTACACGTAGATTAACTAAGGTTGGTCCAGCACTGACTAGCTTGACTGGTCAGTTTTGTGGTAGCGAACCTGACTTTCTTAGCTTCAAAAAGTGGGTACCGACTGAATTACATGTCCATGCATTGTAACCAATGCAGAAAAATGTGAGAATCCAAATGACCAAAATAATCTTGACGACCATCAAAAGTTGAGACATCCATAGTGGTGGTGTAAGGTTTTTGCTAGACACTACGGTTGACATGCAATGTATGAATACTAGATGCAATATGAAAAACAAAGCTAAATTTTTTTTGTTTGGTTTTCTAATAAATATCCAAACTAGATGCAAGAAGCAAAAGAATTTTTTTAAATGCAAGAAAATAGTAAAATTTCTTAACATGTGCTTACGAGATGCGTAAGCGAAAGAATTTTTTTTGGCTTTTGAATTTTGAAAATTTTATTTTGTTTGAATAAAATCTAAACTAAAGTAAATAAATGTGACTAATATGCAAATTCTACCTAACTGTGCTCTGATACTAAGTTGATGCGAAATGTGTATGCGTGTATATGAAAACTAGCAATAAAACACTCAATCACGCTTCACTAATATGAAACAATTGTTGGTAAGAAAAAATTAAAACTAATAAAGCGGATAGATGTAACAAAATAACATGTGCAAACAAATTCAATTCAATACTGAATAAATTAAAGATAATATATTATGCGGTAAAATGTTTTACGATCAATATTAGAGCTACTGAATTCAAAGGCAAATAGACACACGGAATGTCATTTTGGTAGATAACAGTTAAATCGATAAAATATCAGACATTAATTGTCAGACTCGAAATAATCAATTAGGATAGGAATGTACCTACTGAAAATCACATCAGACCTTAGTGACCTATAGTCGATGTTGGTGCGTAACAACTCGAAAATTGCCTGAATTGGAGTCAATAAGTTACAGGCTAAAAACCAATACGATGCCTTAATAGGTCTGTTTGGTGTTTACGAGTCTGTTTACTGTAACTCGCGGGTACGAGGACTGTAGCACACGGGTTTAGTACTGTAGCAAAATTTTTTTCGATTTTTTTGAATTTTTTTGTTAAAGAAATTGAGAAATAAAAATAAGCGATTGGAAAGAGGATTAGAAATTGAGATTAGGATTTAAGAGTGAGAAAATAGATAGGGAAGGGGATAAACTACGAGGGTTTCACACTCTAATCAGGGTTTCAATAAATGCTTCACACACAAAGAGAGAAATTGTAGAGAGATCACAAATTCACACAATTTGGGGAATTTTCTTCGTAATAATTCTCATTGCATATTGTTTGATACAAGAGGCCTTTTATGGGCTTTTACAAAATTGAATACAATTCTAACTAAAACTCCTAATCAAAATAAAATTACAATTCCAACTTTTAGAAATTAAAATTCCCAATCAAAGTGGGATTACAACTATCAAAAGAAATCAAAAATAAAGAAACTAAAAATAAAAAGAACTAGAAAATAGAATCTATAGCTACTGGGAATCTAGAATAAGTCGCCTTCTCTACCGGTGAAACACGTGCCATACATGTGGCTTGATGTCTGCATTACTAGATATTACGATGGTAGGTAATTTCCAATTAAACTACCATTTATTTTGCAAAGTGATACATCCACATTGATATATCTATGTATAAACGTAGGTTTTCAACCATCAGATATTGAGTCCATATCCATTGTAGACATGGGGCAATATATCTGAGATATGATCAAATATTAGGCATTCTAGATGTATTTCATCAATATAAATATTTAAAAGTTTAGGGTAACTGTGATGTCTTAGATGTCATTTATCTAATAAAAATACTATGACCTACTTGGAAAGCAGCTGTGGACCATAGAGAAACGGGTTGCAGCTGCTCTAAGATTTCTTGGGATTCCATCTACTCCATGCCATTGTAGCTATTTGATTGGAATCTTATTCTATATGACTGCTTCCTGTTTGCACAAATCAATTGCTTGATAGATTTATTTAGGTTGTTCAATTATTTTCTGAATTTTATATTTGGGTTTTATTGTAAGGGTATTTTTGGCATTGGTTGTGATAAGTGCTTTAACTGAGTTTTAAGGAAGTCCTTTTCTTTTCTCCTGAAAATTGGATATGGTGTTGCGTTGATTTATAAATGGACTTTCAGAAAAGTACAAGTTGGTAAGCGTTGTTGATTCTCTTGCTTCTCTCCACTGCAAAAGCAGAAAACCACCCACATCACGTGATATCCTTTCTCTCTTCAAATTTACTTTTTTCTCTCTCGCATAATCCCTTGCTCAAACTGAAATCTTTGACTGAATTTCAATTTCTTCTCTCTACTTTTCTGACTGTTCTTATTAATTGTTTCCAAACTCTCTCTTACGGAAGTTCCTCCCACTACATCTATTTCAAATATTAATATTTCTTAGTATGCACTTAAAAATTTAGAAAGGATGAAACACCATAACTGTATAAACATCTTTTGTAAGAAGCGCTTTTGGATAAGCCCATAAGAGGGGCTTATCTATACGCAAAGGCAACGCCAACCACACCCTAAAATTTGTTACTTTAGTTAAATGGCTGTAAAAGTCTGGGATGCCTTTTGTTTGTCTTTTCGTATTATAACCTGCATCAGAGATGAGTGCTATTTTCAAGAATAAATTTGTCGTTATCACCGCGTTCTAGACTTCTATTTTTGGAGAATTTGAGAGTTGCTCCTTGGTCCAATGAACTTAAACTGCATAACTGTTAAAGTAGGATTACCTATCAGCCAGCAGCTGTGTGTTCAGTGGCAGGCTGTTTTTTTGCTGGAGGTTCTTGGCCTGGACTCTTGACACCAAAACTTCCCAGTGTTCATATATCAAGCAGGCAACTTGCTGTAAAATTTGGTTGCATCTTTCTTGGTGCCTTCCCACGATGGAGTTGTGACCTTAGACGACTTCACCTTTTTTAGGGAGGTAATACTATTACTGATGGTAAAATCGTTGCATATTATTTATGTAGGCAATCATCAGAATTGACTGATAATGTGTAGTTTTTGCAATACTATGGCATCGACGTTGGTCAGTAGCAATGGAGCAGGGACACAGATACGGGATACGGGTAGAACATAATATGGATATGGCGATAACAAATAATAGTAAAAAATTATAATACAAGTACAACATGGGCAGATGTGTACAATAAAAAGTATACATATCTAGATTTGTGTGCGGGTGTGGGTGTCCCCATGCGCGCGCGTTCATATACATACATGTAAATAATACATAATGAACAAATAAAGATCTGGGATATGCAGACATATCATGGATATGAAAATAATAAAATTGTACTTGTGCGTGCTAATGTCTATTATCTCCCACATGAATTTGTAATGAGAGAACAATTAAAAGGATACAACATCTTGAATGTATGTGTAGTGTTGAAAAATTGACCCTTGTCAAGATGTTGCAACTGTAGCCCCCCACCAAGATGCCCACAATTCCCGATCTTTCCCTACAAGATCCGCCACTCAGGGCTATCCTGGAACTACTGCCTATTCGAAGACATCACCCTTCGGAGTCATCTGCAGTCCAAGATTCCCCCAGTAGTGACTGTCGAGATTTTTGCCTACAATCATGGGTCTAAATATCGGATATTGGAATCATATCGGATGGGAGTTTTTCATATCGGATATCGGGGGAGATATCGGGGATACGCGCGCATACCGGGCGTTCATATCATACACTATATATAATAAAATATTGATAACTAAATGTTGGTTCAGTGTTATAGATATCTACTTAATAAAAATGACGTAATATTAAAAATGATGTAATATGCATGCAAAGACAGTAAAAAATAATGTACATTTGCACGCAGTTGTGCAATAAATAAGTTATTTCATATTGGGCGATTTATCGGCCGATATCGGGTGATTTATCGGCTAATATTTTAAATATCGGCCGTTTTTTTGCTGCAAACGATATGACGAATGATTTCCCTTATCGTATCGACAGCAGGTAAAAAAAGAGATATCAGACGATATCTCGGCCGATTCGGTTGATATTTAAAGCAGGGCCTGCAATTACACCACTTTCTCTGTTCCACGTTGAAAACGTGTAACACCTTTGCATTCAAGGCGGGCAGTATGGACAAGAAAAGATTCCCTGTATGCTATCCCAACAGTCCAACACCCATATCACGGCCGTTACAATAAACCCGCACATGGAGATCGTGCTGAGACCTCGTCAGCGCTCATCATCATTAACAACTCATTATAAATGGACTCTCGTCTCCAACAAAGATGAGGACAAAAAAACTGACTTGACCTAGCTGAATCCTCTCTTTGGGACCTAACACCAAGATCATCCCAATATTTTCACAGTATATCCTAATTCTGAGACACTCCAAACAATCTCTGTAATGCTTGTAAATTGGCAGGTTATAGTGAATCTTCCTTAACATGATTTTTTTTTTCGATTTGAGCTTTCACATAAAAATCCTGTCTCCGTCTCTTTTTCTGTGTTGTGATCATTGTTTCACGATTACACTCTAGACCCTCTCTCGCTTAGGGTCCGGATCCACTATTTGATCATTGACAGTGGAAAATCTTCACCACAAACTGGTGTTTTCATTGACAGTTGAGTCACAACACTCAAGATCTCTCTCCTAAAAACCTTCCTCAAAAAGTCTTCCACATCGACGATAGCTTCAAGAAAGTGAGCCATCAATGGCGCAACGTCTAAAGGCAAAGCCGTCGAAACTCCTGGGGCATGGTCCCTCCACCAACCAACGAGCAGCCTTCTCACCTTAGGAGGTAGCTGTCAATGTCTAGCCACCGCAGTGGCACGAAGACCAGCTCCTTCATATGCTCGTCGACATAAAAGTGCAAACGAGAACAAGCTCAATCAGACAGTAATTGGGGAACATGCGGTTCTTGACCGCGAGAATGCCATCCGTGAGCAAGAGGCTGGTGGCTCAACGATCAACTCCAGGCTCAAATTGTTGCCCTCGACGCAGTCAGAAAGCGAATATGAAGTCGGTGGATCTCTCAGCCCCCTCACCAGGTCCCCATTCCAAGCTTCTGGACGGAATAACATTACACTCCATTGAAACTTTCCATCAGCGAAGTCTTTAATGCCATCAAGGACCAACTTTGAATCAGACACCCGAAGCCAATTCAACATGATCTTACCCTCATCGGAGCTGAGGAGTACTGCACCTTTCATGACAGCAAGGGACACAAGACTGTCCATTACAAGAGCCTCCAATGGTACCTGAAAGATCTTATCCACCAAGACTTCCTCAAAAAGTAAGTTCTTACCCCCAGAACAGCCTCCGGGTCAGGACAACTCAACGCTCCACCTCCTGTCCAGCCACAACATGTAATCACTCAGTACAAAGCGATTGAGTGATGCAATTTCTCCTCAACGGCAGGGAAGTACTTCAAACAATAACACCACCCTGTGCTTCCTTCAAAGCACATGTATTTTGTTTTGATCAAATAAAATGTGTCTTTGCTTCTAACCGTTTCCCTACCATGTTGATGGGAGCCCCCATCAGTCCCTGATGTTTATATGTCTCGAAATGGGAGTGTCCCCCACTCGAAATTAGCAATGCAAGCACCAGCAT
The DNA here is from genome assembly GCA_038442645.1 of Agave tequilana. Taxonomy (NCBI): domain Eukaryota; kingdom Viridiplantae; phylum Streptophyta; class Magnoliopsida; order Asparagales; family Asparagaceae; genus Agave; species Agave tequilana. The sequence goes on from JAVJIF010027760.1 coordinate 22,278, forward strand.
ACGAGCTCCATCTCGATTGGCTTATAAGCAGTCGAAACCCTCCGCTGTGAGAGTGCCCTCCCTCTCGGAGTCTCTGCCACGCTGATGGGAGTGTCCCCTACTCAGAGTTGGCAATATAAGCACCAGCCTATGAGCTCTATCTTGATTGGCTTACGAGTCCCCCACTCGGAGTCCCTGTCATGCTGTGTCCCTCATCAACCCTTGAAGCTTGTACCCTCCTCTGTGGGAGTGTCCCCCACTCGAAGCCAGCAACGCAAGCACAGGCCTACGACTCCATCTCGAATGGCTTACGAGCAATCGAAACCCTCCGCTATGGGAGTGTCCCCTGCTCGGAGACCCGGATTACCACTCCGCTGTGGGTCTTACCTCCACTCGGAGTCGACGCGTCTAATCTGTCGCTGGGTTGCATCCCCCTTCAGGTCCTTTTTCAAATTTACAAGTAAACATTCTGGAGAGTATAGTTGCATGAAATATATGGTATATATGAGGGTTTTTGTTTGGATTATCCCGTTAACGTGCTAGTTTCATGTGATTAGAGGCTAGAGAAATCAGACATACCGGAGAGGCACACTCCACCTTGGTGTTGTCCAAACACTTTTGTGAATGGTTGCACGTATTATTCATTCTGGATGACATGGTTCTGTATGATTAGCCTATGACTGCGTGAGACATATGATATATACATGAGGATTTTCTTGTTTGGATTATCTCCTCGACGTACTAATTTCGCGTGATCAAAAGCTAAATTTACATAGACTTGTCAGCCCAACCTATTTGATTTACGTATTTAGTTTTTATTATATATAACATATGATTTAAGCCGTTCTATTGCATTCTTCTGTGCGCATCCCTCGACTTCACTGTTGTGATTTCCCCCACTCGGAGGTACGACTCTGCTGTAAGGATCTCCCCCTCTCAGAGCCCTACCAAATTTCACACTCTGCTGAAGGGATTTCTCCCACTCAGAGGCCCAAATCTGCTGTAGGGATTTTCCTCTCTCAGAATCCCAAGCTCACAGCTCTGCTGATGGGTCAAACCCCCACTCGGGAACATCACCACAAACTTACCAAACCATCCATATGCCAAATCAAATATCCCAGAGCTAAAGGCAGTCACTCTGAGTAGACATGATTGATTCAAACAAAGCAAATGGTAAAGCAAATCAGGTAAGATCTAAACAAACAGAACATTATACATGTTTTATTCCAAAAAGTCTTTCCATACTGAATACATTCGTTCAAATACACACTTGATTAATCTAACAAGAGTAATACGAGTTTCATTACACTTTTGTGTTTACTTTTTTTTGAAAAGAAATACAAATGATCCAACTCCCCCTCCAGCCCTATCATCATCAAACAGGTTACCGATAGTGAAGCAAATAAAGATCTGCTTATCGGAGAACACTTCATGGATGTACGGCCTTATTGTTCATGCCAGCTATCATCCTTCCAGACGAATCTAGAAGATTCGCATTGATGGACAAGATCCCCCCTTTCACCATCAAGAAGAATTCAAAGCATTTAAGGATATCTTCCAACTCTGCTCTTCCAACTTCCCTCCTACAGGCAAGCGAAAAAGCGGGAGGTATCTGTAGTGGTAAAAAATTAACCATTGTCAAGATGTTGACACGTGTCCACGCAACTGATACCTTCCATTGAGATGCCCACATTCCCATGTCTTTTCCTACAAGATCCGTCACCCACCCAGAGTTATCCCGGAGCTACTTCCTATTCCGAAGACATCACCCTCCGAAGTCATCTACAGTCTAAGATTTCCGATTTCACCCCCGTTTTTCCCAGTAGCGACCGTCAAGATCTCCACCTGCAATTACGCTCTTTACTTTCTCACGTTGAAGACGTGTAACGCCTCTGCATTCAAGGCGGGCAGTTGTGGGCAATGAAGAGATTTCCTGCATGGTCTAGCACCCATAATCACGACCGTTACACCAAATCCGTACATGGAGATCATGCAGAAATCTCGTCAGCTCTCATTCACCATCAATAACTCAGTATAAATGGACCCTCGTCTCTAACGAGGAAGACAAAAAAACTGACTTGACCTGACCTAGCTGAATCCTCTCTGGACCTAACACCAAGATCATCCCGATATTTTCAGAGTCTATCCTAATTCTGAGACACTCCAAACAATCCCTATAATCCTTGTAAATGGCAGATTATAGTGGATCTTCCTCCTCGTGGTTTATTCCCGATTTGGGTTTCCACGTAAAAATCACGTGTCTCCATCTCTTTCTATGTTGTGATCATTGTTTTACACTTACAGAACACACTAGACCCCTCTTTTGCTTGTGGTGCAGATCGACCGTCTGATCATTCGCAGCGAAAAATCTCCGCCACATCATGAAACATTTTTTTTAGTTATATAAACCAATAACTGTGAATAATCACATTATATTTCTCATGGATAATTCCTTATTAACAATGTGGGCAAATTATATATATGCAACGCATCTTTAAATAATAGATTGTAAATTCATCATTCAAATAGTAGATTTTTAATTTCATAGTATTGGATACATCTGTGATATGTGATATATCTCGGATACATTACAAATTGTAAGATACATCAAAAAGAGTATCCAAGTGCCAGAGTATCCAAGGACACGACTATGTGTCCATTGTTGAAGTATCCATGTGACATAGGCCAGTGAAGATGCTCCAGATACGTGTTTCTTGGATTGCACTGTCAATTTTTATGTGTACCTATGGACTGTTATATTTGATTCAATAGTCATAGTCATGTCAGACAGTTTATTGCTTCAAATAGCTTTGTAGAATTTTTAATACACTTAGACTGCATAAAAACAATCTCTGCAGTTCCCCAGTAAAAGCAGCATTCACACAGATATCTAACTTAAAGATAACTTAGGATATTGTAATACTGCTCACTGTATCACATTCCCCAGTGACTTGTTCTGGAAAGATGTTCATGAGAAAATTTACAATACAGTAGAACATCCTGACCTATTCTGTTTAATATCCCTATAGCTGCGGTGTCTACACGTATGAAAATTTTCCATGAGCAATTTGCCAGTTAAATTTGGGGAACCTTTTTCAGGGACTCTGATTTTACTCAGTTTTTTGTTGCTAATCGCTGCTTTCATTTATCATTTTGTGGTAATGATACCTTCAAATGCTTCTGCAGGTTGTTTTGAACTGTACTGAATTGCAATAAAGCTTGCAGGGATGGAACTAAGTACGATAAAAGATGCTTTTGACAGAGTTGCGAAGAAACAAAAGCTGTCCTCTTCTAAAACCCAAGAAGTGATTGACAAGATTGTCAGAGAGATTGAATCTGTGGTGATCAAAATGCAATCAATTGATAATGGTACTGACTCTACCGATCAGCAGCAGAAATCATTGTTCAGAGAGCTTAGAAATAAACTGAGTGATTATGCTCCAATGGAACAACTTGAAGGATCTCAGAAGGAGCTCAACATTGGGCTTAGCAAATACACCAAATTCCTTGAAAAGCATTTCAATCCAGACATATCGAAGGCGTATAGACATGTTGACTTTGACATTTCTACATTAAATCAGATCATTGCAGCTCACTTTTACAGGCAAGGACTATTTGATCTTGGCGACTGCTTTGTACAAGAGGCTGCAAATGAACCATCAGATACTGCAGCTGTTGCTGCCCTGAAGCCGTCATTCCTGGAGATGTACAGAATTCTTAATGCAATGAAGGCTAGGAATCTTGAACCTGCTCTTAATTGGGCTGCCACACAGAGTGAGCGTCTATTGCAGAATGGGTCAAGCCTCGAACTGAAACTTCACCAGTTGCAGTTTGTGGAGATACTTAAGAAAGGAAGCAGAAATGAGGCTTTGAATTATGCAAGAAAACACCTCGCACCATTTGCTTCTGTACACAGGGTTGAGATTCAAAAGCTCATGGCCTGTCTACTATGGGCAGGTCGTCTGGATCATTCACCTTATGGTAGTGATGAGTTCATGTCCCCGACGACGACTTACTGGAACAAGATAACAGAGGAGCTGACGCAGCAATTCTGCCGCCTGTTGGGCCAGTCTTACGAGAGTCCTTTGACTGTGGCAATAACTGCAGGAGTCCAAGGACTGCCCACCTTGCTGAAGCTGGCAAGTGTAATGGCCGCCACTAAGAAGCAAGAGTGGCAGGCTATGAAGCAACTGCCAGTGCCGGTAGATCTGGGAAAGGAGTTTCAGTTCCACTCGATCTTTGTGTGCCCAGTTCTGCGGGAGCAAGTGAGTGAAGAGAATCCGCCTATGTTGATGCCTTGTGGGCACGTGCTGTCCAAGCAATCTATAGTGAAGTTATCCAAAAGCAGCAGTCGGCCTTTCAAGTGCCCATACTGCCCATTGGAAGCCAACGTTGCACAATGCAGGCATCTCTACTTTTAATGACTGGGCTTCTGGGCTCTGTGGGAGTGTGTTGTGCCACTTTTAGCGTAAGTGTGGAGCTCTGCTTTTGTAGCCATGTAGTTGACACGCGATAAGTACCCGCAGCCATCTCTGTGCGCATATGCGAGCTCTTGATGTTGTAGGTGTGTAAAGTTGTGCTGAAACTCTTGGAAACTGTGTCAAATCTAGAATTCAGACCTGCTGTTAGTGAAGTGTAAATTCTCGTTAGTTATGTTTGTTATATGTTCAAGTGCAACGTGTTCCTTTACATTAGGGGTGATTGTTATGGAAGGTGTTTTGGTTTTATGTCCTCATTGGACTGCGTTTGCCCAGGTTTGATCCAGGGAATCATGGAGGTGGGTTTGCATTGGCTTGGGGTCCTGATATGGACTAGTTTTAATAGTGCTGATTCCTTCCCATGTGTTGAATTTGAAGAGGAAGCATGTCCATTTTTTGGAAACCTAGAAATGGCTTTGGTTCCTCAAACTTCTTTCCATCTCTTTTCTTGTGTGATTCTGGAAAACAGTTATACAGCAGATTCAGATTCAGTGAAGACATTACCTGTCAGTTCTGCACCTCTTTACATTCTCCCTCCCCCTTGTTTCTGCTGATCGAAGTTTCGCCTCCCTCAATTATGGAGTTCGTGGTATGTGTGGCCAACTAATGGAAACTTTTGCTGGACATGGTATTTAGTAGGAAAGAGTGCTAATTTTGTTACCATCTGTTAACATTGGTTCCAACTGTTGCATGATGGGTTGTCATTTGTGATTGCCATCGTTGCTTGAGAATTTGTTGCTGTCTGGCCTTGTTCGTTGCTTCTTCATTTTCCTGCCTTTGTCTTGTTTGGCAATATGCTCCTGCCATCTGTTTGTGATGGTTATCACAACTCATTGCTGACGAGGAGGAAGACAATACAGTCTTAAATATTCGATTTGGTTGTGATATTGGTTGATAAATCCACTCTCTATCTATTTTATCCTCCGTGTTAGTTGGGTGTGGTTTGACAAAGTTTTTGTCGAGACGCAGTATATGAAAAGAGAGCTCCCCTGGCAATAGAGAAATGTGCCATCTCAATATCATTCAATTTACTCTAAGTTTGTTTCGCGTAAAAGTCCGTAAATCGTAAATGACTTACAACCCAGTTACAACTACAGCGTTTGTTTGGAGCGTAATTCGTAAAAACTTACACAATCTAATTATCACTCACTTGCAACTCAATTACCACTCAGTTACAGCCCAGTTACAGTTAATTTTGTGGTCATGCAAATTTGTATTATTTTTTTTATGTTAATATTAATTTTTTTAATATTTAGCATTTTTAATATTTATTTGCAATATTAAAACTTTTTAAATCACCAAATAGTTAATTTTATGGTCAACTTTTTCACCTACGACTTACACATTACGACAACCAAACATCGTAAAACACAATACACTTTTCCACTTACAATTTTATATTACCAACCAAACACCATAAAGCTTACATGCATGTAACTCATTTATAACTGTAAAAGACTTTACCAATTATGACTTACGAATTACGGCCAGTTACGACAACCAAACAGGCCCTAAGGCACTGGAATGGATAGAGAAGAAGAAAAAGGCAAAAGAACAATAATCTCTTGCTAACGTACTAGATCTTTTGTTTTGTTAAAAATGAATCACAACTGTGATTTTGATTTGTCAATTTTTATTCGTAAAAAGAGTTTCAATCTCGAGCATACTCAATGGAAGTGAAATATGCCCCTTGAACCTTGCAAGTAGGGGTGAGCAGAGTTCGGTTATAACCGAAATAACCGACCAAAAACCGAAACCCGAACCCGAACCGAACCGAACCGCTCTAATTCGGTCGTGTGGTTTGTGTTCCAAAACCCGAATAGACCGAACCGAACCGAATTTCTCACCCTATATATTAACCTACTCAAATTCAATTTAGTGAATCATATAGTTCATAATAAAAACTGGTGGAAGCTTATCTCATTAGTTTTAGTAATACCATCTTTTTTATGTTGAATATGTGAAAGCAATATTAAGTACACCATCACAATTGAGAATAATATTTATATTAATATAGTTCTTTTTTCATTCTTATCATTAAAAGTTAGTAATAATTATATGAGTTTTGATATAAGAGCTCAAATACGGTGTAAAAGTTTTAGAATATGAAAATTTCAATTCACATTAAGCTTAGAATCTTTTTCTTATTTCTAATTTGGGTAATAGATATTTGAGATTATAATATTAAAGGATGATAACATAATGGTGATTAAAAAATGTAAGAAATGATGGCAATATATTGACCTAACCGAAAAAAACCGAAAAACCGAACCGAACTGAGTTGATTCGGTTCGGTTCGGTTACTAAGTCTAATCGGTTCGGTTCGGTTTTGCAAAAATTAGCAAAAATCGAATCGAACCGACCAATGCTCACCCCTACCTGCAAGTGTAGAGAAAATATTTCTACTCTCGAGAAATGACTGATCGCAGTCTTACTCACCCGGACACTTTCACATGCACCCGGACATTCCAGAGTGGCAGTGGGGCCCATCTATCGGTTCAAGGGCCAGCCCCCCTCCGTCTCTCTTCACGATATGAACCCAACAGCACAGCAGCCAAGCAACCAAACCTGGCTCGTGCTGACAATGGTCTCGTGCAAGCAAGCCCGTCGGTGTCACGAGCGACAGGATCTAATGCGAGTGTTGGGCATATGCTGACACGTGGTTGACTGACTTGGAAACGCAACCGGCATATCCCTTTCCCAGTTTCCACGTCTCCAACCAATAATAATTAATCACAATTCTTTCTTATCAAGAGAAAAAAAAAAAAAATAATAAAAATGAAAATGTAACCGTGTGAAGAGGAGGAATATTCAGCAGAAATGCCAAGGGAAGAAAATGGTTGTCTGGGTTCTCCCATGGATATACCTTTTTGTACAGAAATTTCTTTTATTTATATAAAAAAAAAATATTAAACTCCAATTATTGTTTGTTTTGTTCTCATTAATTTTTTCCATTATTTCTCTCTTGTCCCAATCTCCACCAATAGATATGAGTCCATGATGACCACTGGATGTTGTCACCAACACCTTTCTCTCTCTATAAACCCAACGCTCATCATACTTTTATGCAGCAGCTCAGTGAGATTTGAGTCGAGATCTCCATGGCGGTGTTCATAAAGGCGAAGAGGGTGTCGGACCCGCTCGACGACAGGGTCAAGGCTCGACTACTCGTCAGCAGCAGCAGCAGCAGCGGCAGCGAGCACGACGGCGACCCATCCTCCTGTCTCTGCGGCCTCGTCCATGGTTTCCTGGACCTCGACGAACCGGACCCATCAGCAACAGCATCATTATCCAACGCCTGCTGCAGAGAAACCATCAGACCATCCGACAATGAGGATGATGGAGCCGACGGCCGCCATCTCTCTTCTGCACACACGGCAGAACTGTTGCGAGATCTGCTCCGTTCTTCTGCTCAGCCAGACCTCCGTTCTGCGGTGGCGGAGGCCGCGGCGGAGGCGTCAGCCGAGGGGCTATTGAAATCAAGCGGCACAGGCTACAGGCGAGAAGTGATGGCCAAGTTAAGGGAAAAAGGTTACAATGCCGGCCTCTGCAAGGCGAGGTGGGCCAGCAGTGGCAGGCTGACCGCCGGCAGCTACGAGTACATCGACGTCGTCGTGTTCAACGAATCAACGCAAGAAAGGTACATTGTGGATTTGGATTTCGCGGCCCAGTTTGAGATCGCGAGGGCGACGCCAGAGTACGAGAAACTGGTGGGTTCGCTGCCGGTGGTGGTGACGGCGAGCGCGGAGGAGGTGAAGCAGGCGGTGAGGGTGATCGCGGAATCGGCGAAGAGGTCGCTGAAGAGGAGGGAGCTGAGCGTGCCGCCGTGGAGGAAGAGTCGGTACATGATGGCCAAGTGGTTCGGGCCGTACCGGCGGACGGTAAAACCCCTGCCGGCGCCTGCTGGGCCGGAGGTGCCCGCCGGCAAGGTAGAGATGGCCGTCGTCAAGTGCCGGGCCGTCGGGTTTGGGCCTGCCGGGCCGGGCCCGTGGGGATCGGTCGTGGCACCGGCGACGACTCGGACGTGATTTTTAGTTGTGGCCCACCAGCGGGATAAGGATTGGTTCAAGTGAACCAGCGATGATATTTTCATTGTACGGACGAGGGTCCAACCGGTTCATTTGATAGCATTTAGCAATTGTTCTCCTCCCTTAAAATTTGGTAATCTTCCTCGTTTACTTATTTTATTGGGAGAATTGTCTTTCAGTCAATGGGATAAGAATATCTTTTGAGAAACTCTCTGCAGTTGTGGTCAGGTGTTTTGGCCAAGATTTTAAGTGAAAAGCCTTTGTCCCCACAAAAAATCTCATTTTATTCATATTGTTCTTGATTAGATGCTTTTTCTCAGTTGATTTGAGCAGCTCGCGATGAATATTCAATCCTTATCATGCCTTAGTCGCATGGCCGGCTGGAGGCTTTTTTGTTCACTTTTTTTTAATTTCTTTCCACTTCAAAGTGGATAATTTTTTTGGTATTGCTAATTTTTTTTGATTAAGATAATTTTTTTTGCATATATGTTATATTTTTGTCCACATCAAGCTAGAAAGTTGAACAGAAATATTAAAAAATAAATAGAAATTTGACGAAGCCGGACAAGAAAGACGAAAGTTGAACAAAAATATTAAAAAAAATAGTCAGAAACTGACGAGGTGACCAAAAGATGAAAATCGGACAGAAATATAAAAAGTAGACCAAGACATTTAATGTTTATCAAGCTCTAATCGCGTGGGCCAGCGTAGAGCTCATTTTAATTTTTGTTCACCTCAAAGTGGATAATTTTTTTGTATTGATAATTGTTTTTTGCAGAGATTATTTTTTTTTGTATACATGCTATATTTCTGTCCACCTCAAATTAGAAAGTTGCACATAAATATAAAAAGTAGACAAAAGACGGAGGTGGACAAAAAAGACAAAAATTGTACAGAAATAAAAAATAGACAAAAATTGATGAAGATGGACAAAAAACGTAAGTTGAATAGAAAGTGGATAATTTTTTGAATTGATAATTTTTTTTGCAGAGATAATTTATTTTTTGCATATATGCGATATCTTTGTCCACTTCAACCTAGAAAGTTGACAAAATATAAAAAGTACACAATAATTTACGAAGGTGGACAAAAAAGACAAAGTGAACAAAAATATAAAAAAAATAGACTGAAATTGACGAAGGCGGACAAAAAGAACGAAAGTTCGATGGAAATGTAAAAAAGTAGATAAAAGTTGAGTAAGGTAGATAGAAAAAGTGAAATTGGGTGCGATCTCCCTGTTTGATATTTAATTTTCAATTTTTCTATTTTATAATAATCTATCCATTTTATTTGTATCTCTCTGGAGCCTCTAAATCTCTTCATGGCCAAACATATTCTTATTTGTTGTTTATTTGATCAAGTGAGACAGATCATGATAAAATTGATAGAAATTTATAAAAGATGACAAAAGTTGACAAATATAGACAAAAAAACGAGAAAGTCTAATAGAAATTTATAAAAGTAGGCAAAAATTAACGAAGATGGACAGAAAGGGAGAAAGACAAAAATATATAAAAAGTAGACATAAATTGACTAAGGCAGACAGATAAGGAGAAAAGGGCACGATCTCCGCCCTCTGCCCCTTCAGGATCGCTGAAGATTGTCTCCATTCTCAACAAATTTTGAGAAGGTGGATAAAATCATTCACAAGGCAGCCATAATACTACAGTAGATGGCCATAATATCTTGAAAACATGGAGAGAATATTAAAGAAGTCATATTAAAGAAAGTGAACATAATTTTGGAGATATAACATTAAAAACTGAATATAATATTAAAAAAATTAGAATAGAGGGACAGAATATTAAATAAAGTGGACATAATTTTAAAAAATGGATATAATATATGAGAAAGTATACAAAAGTTTGGAGAATGTAGACAGAATATTAGAGCTGTACAGAATTTATAAGTTAAATGTAAACAAATAAAAATTTATATGTTATGAATAATTTGCTAATTATGAATAATCTAATGGCAAATATTTGGAATTTTTCTAATGCGCATTTAGCATCGTTGAGGGTGGACAGGAAAAAAAACCTTAAGAAGGGTGGACAAAAATATATCATATATGCAAAAAAAATTATCACTGCAAAAAAAAATCAATGCAAAAAAATTATCTTCTTGAGGTGGACAAAATTTAGAAAAGAGTGAACAATAAAAAGCCTTCAAGTCTGCCCACGCAAAATTTAAATGCTCATCATGTGGGACGCTTAAATCAACTCAGATAGGATATCTAATCAATGCCACTATGAGAAATATGAGATTTTTTTGATGGGGAAAGGCTTTTTCACTTAAAAGTTTAGTCAAGGGGATTGATTCAAGTGACTTCAAACTGTATGGAGCCTTTCACGTGACATTCTTATCCTAGGAAATGGAAGACAATTTTCCCTATTTAATTGTTTTTGTAATTAACTAGTCTAGATTACAGAACATGACTATTCAATTTTAGCTAAAACTCTTTACAAATCATGACAGCATATTAGTACCTCTTTTTGTCTGTGGACAGACCCCAGACTCGAGATGGATTTACATTAACTTTCCAGTTTTGCTAATACCTAGTGATTCTCCTATCAGATACAATAATGCAATTTGAAGTTTTCTACTATGATCAGCGGTGGACACGATCTGTTTTTTCAGTGTGAGCATAAATGTAATAAGAATTTTAATATGGGTATAAATGTAAGATGACAAAAGAGAAAAAAGTAAAAAATAATATTACACGTATCAAGACTTGAATTTGTGACCTCCAATAACTTAAATTTATAAGCTAACAGAGTTAGCACTCAAAAGTGTCTTATAAAAAGAAGAGATTATATACATAAAATTACAAACTATATATATTGTGGAGGAAAATTCTCGAGGAATTTCTCTGAATCATGAATTGTAAGTAAATAGATCAGATGTGAGCAATTAAACAATAAAGAATTTATATGAAAAATTCGAAAGGAAAAAATCACGGAAGAGGGAGAGAATTCACTATAATGTCAAATGATTACAACGAGTTCTACAGAGTGATGATATGATTACAGTTTCTAGGATTTGATGTAATAATCAGAAGCCAACCCCATTCTTATTGGATAAGGAGATGTATTTACACCCGCCCGAGTTGTCTTCATTAGTGCAGATATTTCGGATCTACATAATTGTATGATTCGCATGTTATGATTTCCTTGTAACCGCTCAGATCACGCTACTTGATTGTCGGACTACCATGCCCGCCACTATCTATAATACCAATATTGATATATGTGTTGGCCCAAAGGCCCATCACTCTAGTTTTAATGATGATCAACTCATGTCGTTATAGTACTAATGATCTTGTGTTTATTTAGTTTCAGATTTGTGATCAAGATCTTAGTAGGTGTGTAGCTTCAACAAAGGATTTAAAGTCAAGTTTTGGAGCTAACACGGTTTGATTCAAGAGCTTGTGCATCAAGACCACATCAAGTACTCAAGAGGAGTCTAGCTCTATGGATCGTGTTTGGACCAAGTCAAGAAGATGTGAAGACTTCAAGTGAAGACCTTCAAGATCAAGACTTGTGTCTAGGTTTGCTTTTATAAGATTTTGTTTTAGATTAAAATGTAAAGGATAGAATAGTTAGTGGATTGCTCAAGTATACCATTTGCACACACACTCTTAATTTATATGTGTTTTCATAAAAGAATTTTCATTTTAGAAAAGAGTTTTCATTTTGAAAAATACCGGTTTGATTTTTAGTATTCAATGTTTACATATATTTAACCAAAACCGTATTTAGTGCTTAATGTCAAAAACATAGATATTTCACCATGTATGTGTAGTGGATCATATCCATACACTTTATGCTTTCAATGAGTTTAAAATATCTTGTTTTTGTATTTGGAGAAGTTTGGAAAATAAGTTTTGGAAAAATCAAATTTTGGAAAATACAGTTTTTGTTTTGAGCCAATATTTTCAAGTTACAAAAATAGTCCAATTTGTTTGTAACATGCCTTAATTTTGTGCAAGCATGTTTGATTATCAAAGTATAACATTGAAACTATTTTTGTAGATTTTTCGTGAATTTATGGGATTTTATTTCAATCAAAATGTCAACATTTTTATTAGCAGAATTTTGTTCCCTGGCTTCAACCGGTCGACCGACCGGTCGACCGCAGTCTAAAGTCGGTCGACCAGGCGGTCGACTGACGTGCACAGACGTGCACGCCAGTTCTGGCTAGAGGGTCGGTCGACCGACCCGGTCGACCGTCCAGAGAGCTCTGCTCTCTGGAAAGGCCCCAGTCGACCGACCGATCGACCGGACAGAGAGCAGTGCTCTCTGTATCCAAGCCACGGTCGACCGGCCGGTCGACCGCTGGCTCAACGGTCACAAAAATGACCGTTGGCCGGTCGACTGGACGATCGACCGACAGGCCACCTGGATCCCAACGACTAGTTTTTCTAGCCCTATAAATTTGGGGGTTTGGGTGCTGTTTTCTCTAAGATTTTTAAGTGGGTTTTGAGCCAGTTTTTCCAACTCTATCAAGAGGTTTTCTCTACTTATTTGAGAGCAAATATTTCCAATCAAAAGGGGAGTTTTATCAAGAGTGTTTTCAAAGTGATTTCTTTGAGTTTTCCACCACACATTCCATCCTTGTTTTTTCTCATAAACACTTGAGCAACCCATTGACATATTCATCCTATAGGAGTGTTCTTGTGAGATTGTTTTTAGGTGATCAAAGTGTTGTGATCACCAAAGACTTCTTTCGTGTACTTTGAGGAGGCGGACGGTTGCGTTCGCGGTGTTTCGAGTTCGTGTGTGAACTCTTGTTTGAGGTGCGGCCTCGGTGGGCTAGTGAGCTCGCGGTGTGTACGGGACTAGGGAGTCCTAGAGCTTGTAGGTGTTGCGGCACCGAGTGATCCGGTGGGATCGATTATAGTGAAAATCCTTCAAGTGTGAAGGCGGGGATGTAGAGCAAGTGTGCTCGAACTTCGAAACAAATCTCCCATGTTTGCGATTGCTCTCTCTATCTCCTGCTTGTTTATATCTTGCATACTTATATTGTGTTTATCTTTATATACTTGATATACTTTGTGTGCTTTATTGTTATATGCTTGAGGATTGTTTGCTAACACTTGTATTCAATCAAGAGAGCCAACGCGGCACCTCAACTCTTATTTAGAGGAATCTTGAGGAGTTAGTCCAGAGCCCTTCACGGGGAATCCGGCTACACTCTTGTGTTATACGTGGTGTTTAGTGTAAGAAGTTTTAGATTGCATCATATAAGTTTTAATTCCGCATTTAGTGACTATTATATTAGCCATCACCTATTCACCCCCTCTAGGTGACTTTACAATTGGTATCAGAGCCAAGTGCTCTTGATTTGGGTCTTACAACCTAGAGTTAAAGATCCTCATTTTTAGGCTAATCACAATATTTGTACACACACCATGGATTTCATGTCACCTCCCACATTTGACATTCTTAACATCCAAATTTGGAAGGTTAAGATGTCTTTGTACCTCAAAACCTTAGGGATTCATGTTTATTTTGCCACTACTAGAGATTCTTATGTTTAAATGGCAAAAATTTTGAGGCTAATGCAAAAGCCCTACATGCTTTAAGATCTACCCTAAATGATGACTATTTATCTAGGGTTGCTAATCTTGATTTGGCTTTTATAGTTTGGAACTTTTTGATCTCCCTCGGCGAAAAGGAACAATATTATGCGGGAGCGACTCGGATGTTGGAAGCAATACCTCCAACTTGTGCTACATGATCCAAGGGGATAACCCCCTTGAGGTAACTACCGAATCCCAGATAGAAGAGGATGTTGATATGTCCTATGATGAGCTTACATCTTTTTGTCAACAACTTCTTGAAAAATATGACATGCTTAGAAAAGGTAATAAGAAAATGAAAAATAAATTTGATTGCATGTTAAAAGAAAAGATTCTTTACAAGAAAAATTTGAAAATGTTTCAAAAGAAAATGATTCTTTGAAAAATGAAAATGTTTCCTTAATGTCTAAATTGAATGATTTATGTGAAGGAACCACTTCTTTGAAAAATAAAATTATTTTGGTGGAAAAACAAAAGGAAGTTGCTTTAAATGAAAACACTTCTTTGAAAAGAAAAATGATTGAAAAAGAAAAAGAAAAAGTTTCTAAAAAGAATAAGAAAAATGATTCTCATTCTCATCATACTTTACATGCCACCACTAATGAGATGAAATTTTTGAAAAATAAAATAAATTGTTTAAGCTCAACCTTGAGCACATGTGCATTTAACCATAAGAGATTGGAGTCCTTATTTTCAAAGAAACAAACTCCACATGTTCATGCACATCATCCACATCATGCATATTCACTATTTGCACGTCACGATCACACTCATACTCATATGCATCCTAAGGTGTACAAATGTACACATTGTGGCCGCAAAGGCCATTTAGCAAAGTTTTGTTTTGATAAGTTACATCATATTAATTTTGCTAATAAGAAAAATGTTTGGGTTCCTTACAAGATACCCCAAGGACCCAAAAGAAAATGGATACCAAAATCCCTACCTTGTGTTTTTGATGTAGGTGAGGGCTCTCACATGACGTGAGAGGATTGGTGCCTTGGTGGTGGATGCATGGACTTGATGGACATACTTTTGATGCACCGCTATCAAGGAGGTTTGGTGGGACAACCACCATGTTTTAGAGATTTGGAGTATAGTTCTTTGGTTTGATAACTATCTCTAAAATCCTAGTTTATTTACATGCATTTATGATTGATGATCTTGAGCATGTTCATGTTTTATTTGTTTTGTGCTTCATGTGAAAAATACTAGTTTAAATGTAGTTTTTATTAAAACTTGGATTTATACATGTACAAGTAGTGAGCAACAAATTGAATCATATATGTTTGCACTTCATTGTTCATTTGTACTCACTATATGCACATGTATAGCCTAGTTTTGATGATTCTCTCATTTACACTTGTTTTGCCTATTTTCATGTTTTACTTCATGTATATGTATCTTATATTCAAATCTAATAAATATACATGTATACCCCATGAGTCATTTGCCTTCATGCAATTTACATTGTGGACTCTTTTTATGTTTGGGATATGTATGCATATTGTTAGTTTTGGATAAATCATACATATACCTAGAAGTTTATTTTAAATGAAAAATGAATTTTCATGATTTGTTTGATAAAATGATATTTATTTTTTGAGCTTTATTGATTATTTTCATGAAAATGCTATTTACATGATTTTTGAACACTCACACTTCATTTGTTTTGATATGACCTTGTTTCATGTACATCTTTATGAGCTTTATCGATTTTGAGTGTCAACTCTTGTGTATTTGGTATGATTCATGAAAAACATATGATTTGGTTTCATGTTTTGAAGGATCATTAACTAGTTTTTCAAAAATTATCTTTTAACTAGTTATTGTTCTTCAATTGTTAGGTTATGAGTTATATACTTGATTTACATTGTTATTTTCAATTGGTATCTCAATTGATATTCATTTTGTATATACTCATACTATGTTTCCTATATATGTATGCTTCATAACTTCTATTGGTATTTTCATTCTCATACATATATATGTTTATTTGTGCTTGATTAAAAATTAATTTACATATTTAAAGCACAAAATTTGTTTATGCTAAGCTTAATTCAAATCTTTATTTTCAATTGATTTCTCAATTGATATTTTAATAAGCTTATGCATTATTTTCAAAATTGGTATTTTTATTGATATCAAAAATGTGCAATAATCTTCAATTGGTACCTATTGATTGCAATTGGTATCAAAATAACTTACAATAATTTTCATTTGGTATCAATATGATTTTATTTTGATTAAGAAATTTAAAATTTATAATGTTTATTTACAATGATATCTTAAAATTGACTACAATTGGTATCTTAAAAATTTTGTTTATATGATATCTCAAAATTTGTTTTAATTAAAATGTTTTGATTTGTATTGCCTATATGCAAGGAGATCTTAACATCTCTTCTACATATAGATTCATGTTGAGTGTATCTTATATTGAGGAGCTTGACAGCTCTTCTTTATGCGGTACACGTGTGTAGAGGGAGCTTCACATCTCCTCTTATGCATTACATATTATGCGTTATGTGAATTAGGGCTTGTCATCCCTCTTTCATGTAATGTATATGTGTAGGGAAGTTAACTTAGCGTCTTCCTCTTCATGAATGTATATCGCATATATCCGTTATTGATTTGTTTATGTCACCCCTTTTTATTGATTTTTGCTTTTGACAAAAAGGGGGAGAACATTTTGTTTTTACTTTAACCCCTTTGTTGATGATTGACAAAAAGGGGGAGAAGTATTTGAGAAGTTTTTAGTATATATGCATATTTTCCTTACTTTATTCATAAAGGGGGAGAAGAATTTATGTTTATGCATATATGTTTTTGTATTGCAAATAGGAGAAAAAGAATTTGATGAGTTTTATGCTTGATTGGCATGTTTATCTCCTTATATTTGCATACATGTTTATGTGCTTCATTGCATATTTATTTGTTTATTGTTATGCATGAGTTAAGGGGGAGCTTCTTTGAAGCTTTACTTTAATCCATGCATATATAGCTTCATGAGTTTTGTCATCATCAAAAAGGGGGAGATTGTTGGCCCAAAGGCCCATCACTCTAGTTTTGATGATGATCAACTCATGTCGTTATAGTACTAATGATCTTGTGTTTATTTAGTTTCAGATTTGTGATCAAGATCTTAGTAGGTGTGTAGCTTCAACAAAGGATTTAAAGTCAAGTTTTGGAGCTAACACGGTTTGATTCAAGAGCTTGTGCATCAACACCACATCGAGTACTCAAGAGGAGTCTAGCTCTATGGATCGTGTTTGGACCAAGTCAAGAAGATGTGAAGACTTCAAGTGAAGACCTTCAAGATCAAGACTTGTGTCTAGGTTTGCTTTTATAAGATTTTGTTTTAGATTAAAATGTAAAGGATAGAATAGTTGGTGGATTGCTCAAGTATACCATTTGCACACACACTCTTAATTTATATGTGTTTTCATAAAAGAATTTTCATTTTAGAAAAGAGTTTTCATTTTGAAAAATACCGGTTTGATTTTTGGTATTCAATGTTTACATATATTTAACCAAAACCGTATTTAGTGCTTAATGTCAAAAACATAGATATTTCACCATGTATGTGTAGTGGGTCACATCCATACACTCTATGCTTTCATTGAGTTTAAAATATCTTGTTTTTGTATTTGGAGAAGTTTGGTAAGTTTTGAAAAAATCAAAATTTGGAAAATACAGTTTTTGTTTTGAGCCAATATTTCCAAATTACAGAAATAGTCTAATTTGTTTGTAACATGCCTTGATTTTTGCAAGCATGTTTGATTATCAAAGTATAACATTGAAACTATTTTTGTAGATTTTCGTGAATTTATGGGATTTTATTTCAATCAAAATGTCAACATTTTTATTAGCAGAATTTTGTTCCCTGGCTTCAGCCGGTCGACTGACCGGTCGACCGCAGTCTAAAGTCGCTCGACCGGGCGATCGACCGACGTGTACAGACGTGCACGCCAGTTCTGGCTGGAGGGCCGGTCGACCGACCCGGTCGACCGTCCAGAGAGCTCTGGTCTCTGGAAAGGCCCCGGTCGACCGACCGGTCGACCGGACAGAGAGCAGTGCTCTTTGTATCCAAGCCACGGTCGACTGGCCGGTCGACCGCTGGCTCAACGGTCACAAAAATGATCGCTGGCCGGTCGACCGACAGGCACCTGGATCCCAACGGCTAGTTTTTCTAGCCCTATAAATTTGGGGGTTTGGGTGCTGTTTTCTCTAAGATTTTTAAGTGGGTTTTGAGCCAGTTTTTCCAACTCTATCAAGAGGTTTTCTCCACTTATTTGAGAGCAAATATTTCCAATCAAAAGGGGAGTTTTATCAAGAGTTTTTCAAAGTGATTTCTTTGAGTTTTTCACCACACATTCCATCCTTGTTTTTCTCACAAACACTTGAGCAACCCATTGACATATTCATCCTATAGGAGTGTTCTTGTGAGATTGTTTTTAGGTGATCAAAGTGTTGTGATCACCAAAGACTTCTTTCGTGTACTTTGAGGAGGCGGATGGTTGCGTTCGCGGTGTTTCGAGTTCGTGTGTGAACTCTTGTTTGAGGTGCGGCCTCGGCGGGCTAGTGAGCTCACGGTGTGTACGGGACTAGGGAGTCCTAAAGCTTGTAGGTGTTGCGGCACCGAGTGATCCGGTGGGATCGATTATAGTGAAAATCCTTCAAATGTGAAGGCGGGGATGTAGAGCAAGTGTGCTCGAACCTTGAAACAAATCTCCCGTGTTTTCGATTGCTCTCTCTCTATCTCCTACTTGTTTATATCTTGCATACTTATATGTGTTTATCTTTATATACTTGATATACTTTGTGTGCTTTATTGTTATATGCTTGGGGATTGTTTGCTAACACTTGTATTCAACTAAGAGAGCCAACGCGGCACCTCAACTCTTATTTAGAGGAATCTTGAGGAGTTAGTCCAGAGCCCTTCACGGGGAATCCGGCTACACTCTTGTGTTATACGTGGTGTTTAGTGTAAGAAGTTTTAGATTGCATCATATAAGTTTTAATTCCGCATTTAGTGATCATTAGATTAGCCATCACCTATTCACCTCCCCTCTAGGTGACTTTACAATATGGGCTCTATAATGTTCAGAACGCGCGGATGACCAGGAAGCGTAGTAGGATCCGTGAATCGCGAGGATCAAATCATCCACATGTAAGTAGCGCAGGAGTAGCGGGCTCCGTAGAGTATTCATGTCGGGGCCTTGGGTGGCTCTAGGAAGAATCTCTGTACTGATAGGTGATCGGGGAAAAAACCGCGCATGAAAAGTGTATGTTTTGAAATCAAGAGTTAAAAGTACGTGCTTTGGCTTTCTCGATACTTCCGTTATAGCATAGAGGCTAAACGGGTCGAATCCACAGGGACAGGAAGCAATAGAAGCTTTACCGGAATGTTCACGTGTGTGTTAAAGTTTCTTCAACGTTTTAAAGAATGAAAAGAGAAGAGAACGGTGAAACACGAAGAAGTGGGAAACATAAAAAAGATGATTTTTATGATTTTTGATATATTTCTAAAACAAAGTAAAAAAGAAAGAAAACTCATGGCTACTAACTACTAATGGCTCCACTAACCTGAAAAAACACCTAGAGGGGGGGGGGGTGAATAGGTGTAATTGCTAATCTAAGAAACTCAATGCAAACTAAGTGCGCTAAATGCGGAAGCTAATGCAAATGTTGCACAAACTAATACAATACAACAAGTGTAGCCGAATTCCCCTTGCGAGGCTCTGGACTAACTCCTCTTGATTCCCCTTGAAATGGGTTGAGGCGTTATGTGAAGCTCTTGTTGGATGAGTACAAGTTAGGCACACACACACACAAGCAATCCAAGCAATATGAAATATGTGCACACACAATCAAGCCAAGCAATCAAGGATAAATTACAATATGAAAGATGCAAGGCGACACAAGCAATGTATAAGATATGTATGCAATGAATGAATGATGCTTGCACAAAGTAAAGAGAGTAAGGGTTAGAGAGACAATGGATCAAACGCTAACACAAAGATTTGTTTCGAGGTTCGAGCACCTTGCTCTACATCCCCGCCTACACCACCGTGTAGGATTTCCCAATCCACTATAGGAGTACCAAACTCCTCTCTCAACCTTACAAAGCCACCGAGGCTATACAACCACAATCCACCTCTACCGAAGAGGGATACGGCCCGTAGCCAACTACAACAAACACCTCTACCTAAGAGGCTCACAAACCAATCACCCGATCACCTCTACCGAAGAGGGATACAACAAGAATAAGGGTGTACAACTTAGAGGTTACAAACAACAACCTCAAAACTCTCTCTTTCTTTCTTTTTCCACAAAACAAAGATCCTAATAGTTTAGGATAGAAGATATGGCTCAAGTGTGGAATCAAAGTGTTTTTGGAAACAAGCAACAAAGAAAACTACTTGGGAAATCTCTTGTATATGATAGAAAATGAAATACCAAATCAAAATCCCAAAACCTAATTTTCTTTGATTTTCCAAAAACCCAAAACAAATAAAGAGAGAAGTTTTAAAGTCCCAAAAACTCTTTTAAAACTCTTTTAAACACTTCAGAAAACTGGAAATTTTTCTCTTAAAAACCCTTGGCCAAAATCCCCAAAGAGATGGAGTTTATATAGGCCAAACAGAAAACTAGCCGTTAGAGCTGAGCTGGCAGCTCTGACAGGCGTCGGTCGACCGGCCCGGTCGACCGCCAACGGTCAGAAAAGTGACCGTTGGGCACTAGCGGTCGACCGGCCCGGTCGACCGAAACATCCTGAGAGTTGAACTCTCAACTCGGTCGACCGGTCCGGTCGACTGACTACAATGTGTAGCCAGCGTGCACGTCTGTGCACATCGGTCGACCGACCCGGTCGACCGGCCACTTGGAGCGGTCGACCGGTCCGGTCGACCGAACTGGCCTGGCAGGCACAGTGCAGAACTGCACAGATACGGGATTTGAAAATAGGTCTTTTCACTCAATAAAAATCCCATAAAATCACAGTAAATCTAAAAAATAGTTTTAATCACAATAAAAACTGTTTTTCTAAAAAATTGTTTCTAAAACTTGTTTTATCATTTTACTTTGATAACCAAACTTGTGATAAAAATTTCAAGACATATATCAATCATATCAATTCATTTTTGTGTCTTGCCAATTTTATCAAAAACAAAACCTGTATTTTGTCATAGGGATATCAAAATAAGTTTGTTTACAAAGTTAAAGCATGTATGTATAAATAGAAAACATCTACTATACATATAACATATGTAAACTTGTTTTGATAAACTATTCATGAAAACCAAACTCAAACATAAAACGTGTGTGATTTGTGCACTTGAGCATATCAACTAAACTAAGCTTTACAAATGGATCTAAAACTCATAATCTAAACTAGATACCTAAGTCTTCTTGTCGATCTTCCATCTTCAAGTAGACTTGGTCCAAACTCCGTGATTCTCCAAGTGCAAAGGTATGATCTTTAAGCTTTGGCACCAGAATCATCATGAATAGCTTCTAATCATCTTGTTGAAGCTAATCACCAACTAATATCCTGTTAATGATTTGAAACTTAGAAACACAAGAATATTAGTAAACATAACTACAAGAGTGTTGATCATCATCAAAACTAGAGTGGAAGGCCATTGGGCCAACATAACCATGCTAACCTCTTAGTGATGATTGCCTCACATGTATCCTTGGCCATCACTAGTCCTTGGTTCAAGAGTATTTCAATATATGACCCATATGATAACTTTCTTATCCAAACTCAACAAAAAAGTGCAAGATACACTTTAACTATCAAAACTAAACAAGAGTAGGCATGGAATAAAGTAATGTTAGCTTGTTAGAGAGTTAGGATGTTAGAGTGTTAGAATCCATCATCATGAGCCATCAATGACTCTTGCAAGAGTAAGACCAAGTAGAGGCTATTAGATTCATGTGAATTATCAAATAAGAAGTTAGTAAGTTAGTGATTTAGTGGTTAATAGTTAGTTGCCACGAGAGAAAATTAGCTAAACATGTAAAAGGAGCTAGAAAGAAGAAAACAAGGAGAGATAAAGAGAGAACCTTTCATAGATTGTCACCTTCCATTACAAGCACTCTTGCTTTCCTCTCATGTATTACTCTCATTCCTATTACAAGATCTATAAGAAATGAAAAATACAAGAGAAAGATGAAGAACAGCTAACCTAAACTACCCTAAGAAGAAGAAACTACTCTAAAACTACACTAAAACTAAAGAAAAACTCCTCAAAACTTCTCCTCCCGCTGCTCTGAAAATCCTAGAGTATATATAGGTGAAAGGGGGCACCAGGGTAAAGGTACGGAGCCGCGCGTCAAATCTTGACGCGCGACTCCACACAAGAGCTGCGAAAACGCAGCTATGGCCGCGTTTCTGCGGCTATAGTGTGGCCGTGCGCGACGCCGCCTGTCGCGCGCTGTCACGTCGCCGCCTATCTGCTGTACGTTCTGGTTTCTGGATATGGGCGTCCGATTTTGACAGATTCACCCTCCAAAGTCAATGGCTATCTTTATAGGCTTTTAATTATCAATTAAATGGTGATTTTGAGTTTTTTTCTTCATTTCATGCCATGGCCCTAGAAACATGCAAGTGAGGTATTATTAACAGGATTTAATATTAAATAAATGTAAAGATGTGATATGAAATATATAATTTTAGAGATTAATTACACCCCGCACTTATCTTTTGCTCGTCCCGAGTAAAACAAAAATCTAAGAAAATTATTACACCACTTTCGCAGGTGACGCAATTGCACAGAGCGTGTGCAACAAGTCGTTAAACCTTTAGGTTTCCCCTAGGGGAGGAGTTTTGTCTCCTGAGGATTTTCAGCGGATTACACTCATAAAATTCATAAAGAAAGAAATTAAATGTTAGTATTTTAAAAATGTATTTTTTGAAATAAAAAAAAGTGTTGAAATATTTCTACGAAAATTTAAGTGATCCAAGGTAATAGGTTAACCAGAATTATTCTTCCTTAAACTTAGTCGAAATGTAAAATCTTGTTGTAAATTAAATGTAAAAATTTAAAATTGAATTGATTCTTTGATCTTTCATAAAACTCTTAGAATATATGCACTTTGTGAACGGTGAGATTTTTAGGATATCCACTCTAACTTTCATACCATTTATTTATATTATTTATTTTTTATTTTTTTCTTTCCTTAGTTTTCTTAGGCTTTCTTATTTACCCGTAGTGAGCCTTTAGCCGGTGACTCCCAAACCAGATAGTTTTAGGGCACTAGATGAGAAAACATCACTCGGACTTAAGGACTCGAGTAAACAAGGCCACAAAAACTAAAGGAAATTATTTTATTTTTTTTGGTCCACCATTTTAGGTCTGAATAATTACCCAACTTAAATAAGTGATTTTATCATCATTTTTTATATATTTTTAAAGTATTTTTATGACATTTTTAGTCTTTGTTTCAATCCCAAATATTGTGTAAGTGTGAAGTGCATAAATCTAAGCAAAAAATCAAGATCAAATTATCTTTTCAATTTTACTTCCTTATCCTAAAATTTAAACGAGATCAATTATTTTACTTGGTTTAAAAATTCATAATTTTAGGTCTTCCTGATTCCTAAGATAAATTTGATTTTCTTAAAATAAATCAAAACTAATTCTCTTATTTCAAAAAGTTTTGTAAAAAGAAAAGAAAAAGTTTGAATACAAAAGAAAATTTTAAAAAGTTTCTAAAAGGAAGTGTAAATGAAAGAAAATGTAAAACTAACTATATTAGTAAGTCCTCCCCCCCACACTTATCTCATGCGTTGTCCTCAATGCATCGTGAATATGTATATACATGAAAAAAATGGAAAGGGAAGAAAAATTACCATGGTGGTGGCTCCGGTGGTGGTCTGATTGGGCCAAGCATTGCTATCCAATCAAAAAATCGCGGATCTTTCAGAAACCCACCAGTGACCTCTTTAATACGACCCAGTAAAAGAATGATTGAGTGAATGGTCTTATTTAAAAAATTATCCTCATCTAATTTCTAATTTTAAAAATAATTACTGAGCCATTTTCTTCAACATTCTTGTCCAACAATGAAGTGTGATTTTGGGAGATGATTGATTTGGACTCAAATGGAACAGGAATAAAAACCCATATCGACTCGGTAATTTCACTCAGATCAAGTCGAGATTCAAAAGGGGGAGTCGAAATTGGCTCAAAAATGGGGTCCAAACTAAGAATTAATGTTCACATACCTTCCCCATCAATGAAGTGTGATCATAAGATATTGGTGATTCAATTTCACAGTGTACTGGTACAGGATTCAATGTTGACTATGGAATAAAGAAAAAAATCTGGTAAAGATACCAGAGTCATTATTGAATCAAAAGGTGAAATGAAATTACCAACTTGAGGTTCAAGATCATTTTCAAGCTCAAGTTCAATTTCGGGAAAAGGATTACTTGTCAAAATGTCAAGGTGATTCTCAAAATTTTGGGCAAGTTCAAATAGATGTAATAAAATTGAATCTTGATTTTCGTCCATGAAAGGAATGTGAATGGGTGAAATAATTGATTCAAGTTCACGAATTGAGGGAATCAAAACTGGCTCAAGAACATTACTTAGTTTAGGTAACATTATAGGAGTTGATATTGATTCAAGGATTGGACTCTAATCGCTAAATTGAAGCTCAGGTTTACATCATCTTCAACTTCAATTTCAGAAATTAGATAACTTGTCGAACTATCAAGAATTAGGTCTTGGTCAAGTTCAGATTGGTATGATGAAATTGAAGCTGGATTTCTAAAATGACATGATTCTTGAGTCATATGAACATCTGATGGACATAAACTCAATCATATTTTGTATTATTCGCTCGGTCTCTTGCACAAATTTCATAGTTTTTTCCCATAATTTTTTCTTTGAGTGGTTCTGAAAAAGAACAATATGAATTTTGAAAATTTTGTGGACATGATGAGGCCATCATGTTTTCAAATTATTTTTGGGCCTCTATCGCTTCTTTCAAGGTCCTTTGCAACGATAATTTTTCTTCAATTGGTGATTCAGGAAAAGGAGGATATGAAGCAGAATTGGGAAATGAATATTGTGAAAATTATGGATAATGTGGTTGAAAATTTGACTCGAAGAAGTGAATCCCCATGAACTCTGTGAAGAGTGAAAGTTATTTTGAAAATTATAGTCATATGATTGGGGATATGGGTCATATTGAGTCGGAATAATCCCAACTCGACATATATGATTGGTTCATGTTGTACATAACTAGGTTAGAGTTATTCGAGTCAAATGAGGTCGGGGTGAAATATGGATTAATATTAGGATTGAAAAAATTATTGTTGTTGAAATCTATATCACAATTTACAAGAAAGAAAAACAAACAAACAAACAAATAAAAAAAGAAAAGAATACAAGCCTATGCTAGGGTTGATAGACCTATGCGACTCCTAACTGGTTAGACTGTCCATGGGGTACCTTGTAAAAATCTGACCATAAGTTAATCGGCCAGGTAAGGGCAAGATCAGTGGGAGGTATCCGTGCCGGAGCAACGGGCCTAATTGGGCCAAACCGCTGTTCTTTAAGGTTTCGCCTCTCAATCCCTAACCTTCGACACTAATTTAACAAGAGTCAACTTCTAACAACTTTCCCTTTAGGTCAATCTCCTAAATGAGTCTGAGATATCCATAGGGGCCAATATCTAGCAAGTTTTATTTAGGTTTGGGTTGTGTGAACGGGGTGGTGATTTTTAGGCTAAGAGAGAGTAATAACTTCCCCACCTTATATTGTATTGAGTTTTGCCCTTAGTTTAATTTGTGCAAGTGTGCAATATAGATAAGAATGAACACATAAAAAGAATATATCACCCACGTGTTTGTTTTAACTATATGCAATGCAATATGTACACCTCCGTCAAGATCATAACAACATAAGAACACAATATACTATATTGGAATTGAAATTGACACGTACCTAGATGAAATGTCTAAATCATTTTAAAGCATCAAATTTCAGTATTTTAGTTCTTAAAATTATTACAGTGCACAGGTAACATAAACAAAAACTAACAACAGAATATAAGAATATACAAGAATTTACCCAACCACACAAAAGTAAGTGTGGACTTTTGCAACGCTAAAACCTTAACCTGCACAAACAAAAAACAAAGAAGAAAAGTTAACAAAAATATGAAATCAAACTGTTCCTATCCCCGGCAACAGCGCCAAAATTGATCGGGGGAAACCACTACGAAAAGTGTATGTTTTGAAATCAAGAGTTAAAAGTGCGTGCTTTGACTTTTTTGATACTTCCGTTATAGCATAGAGGCTAAACGGGTCGAATCCACATGGACAGAAAGTGATAGAAGCTTTACCTAAAGGTTCACGTGTGAGTTAAAGTTTCTTCAATGTTTAAAGAATGAAAAGAAAAAAACAAAGAATGAAAAAAGAAGAGTACGGTGAAACATGAAGAAGTGAGAAACATAGAAAAGATAATTTTTATGATTTTTGATATATTTCTAAAATAAAGTAAAAAGAGAAAGAAAACCCATGGCTACTAACTACTAATGGCTCCACTAACCATGCTAACCTCTTAATGATAGTTGCCTCACATGTATCCTTGGCCATCACTAGTCCTTGGTTCAAGAGCGGTTCAAATCATGACCCATATGATAACTTTCACATCCAAACTCAATAAAACAAGTGCAAGCTACACTTAAACCATCAAAACTAAACAAGAGTAAGCATGGAACAAAGTAATGAAATCACCTAGAGGGGGGGTGAATAGGTGATAATGCTAATCAATGCACAAATTTAAAAGTTATGATGCAACGATCACTCGAAACAAAACTAGAAGCCGAATACCCCGTGAAGGGCTCTGAACTCCTTCCTCGTGATTCCTCTAGATAAGAGTTAGAGATGCGCAATGCAATCTTTTTGTGTGAGTATTGATCGATAATATAGCAATGAATATGAAAAAGTAAATATTGCAATGAATATAAGCAAGTAAATGAAGCAAGTAAACCAATCGCAAATACAGAGATTTATTTCGAGGTTCAAGCACCCAGCTCTACGTTCTCGCCTTCACCCAGAAGGATTTTCCAACCACTATAACTTTCACAAAGAGTTACAACCACACCGGAGTACCCAACTCCTCAATCTCACTCCTCTAGTCCAGAGGTAGTGGAGCCATAAATACAAAAATCTCTTGGTGATCAAAAGATCACAAACCCTCTTTTGAAAACCTTTTTCCCTTACAAAAATTCTAGAGAATAATGTGTAGGATTGAAGCTCAAGTTTTGTAAGTGAAAAAGAAAATAAAATCGAAGAGAGTTTAGAACCAAAAACTTCAGTAAAGAGAGAGAATTTTGAGCACAAAAACAGAGAACAAAAATTTCTTTTGAAAGCCTTTAAACTTGAATATTTTTGTAAATGATTGTTGTAATTACCTCAACCCTAATCATCCCTATTTATAGGATAAGGGTAGGGATTAAAGAGTAAACTAATATAATAAGTAATTAGAAAATATTTGACCTAAAAACCAGCCCCTAAACTCGTTTAGAGACAAAATACACGTTTTAAAACGTGTTAAATAAACTACCGTTAAGGCAGAAATCCAGCTCTCGGTCGACCGGCCGGTCGACCGGGTTTTCAAAAAATTTAGCCGTTGCCGGCCCACGGTCGACCGCCCGGTTGACCGAAACAAACAGAGACTAGAGGACTTTCAGTCGGCCGAAGGTCGGTAAACCGAAATGGGGTCCGGTCGACCGTCCGGTCGACCGGGAGACGTGCACACATGCACGCACCCAAACGGTCAGAAGCCCGGTCGACCGGTCGGTCGACCGTTCTGACCTGAAACAGAGCCGGTCGACCACCCGATCGACCGCAGCAGGCCAAAAATCAGTCTTTTGAAAAAGGTTTTGAAAATCTTGATAGTTTTCAAAATAATTTTGATCAAGACTAGGTATAATATACAAATGGAGTTTGTAAGTAATAAAATATATTTAAAACTATTTTGTATATAGGAGAAATTTCTTTTAGACAAATCATGTGCACAAAAACTTGTGTGTAGGGAAATTTGAGCTTCATACCTATTCACTATTCTTTAACAAACTATAAGAATAAAACTAAAAAATGAAGTCTCTGAGCCACAATGAAGTCTCTGAGCCATGCTATATGCTATGCCAAGCTAGAGCCTTCTCTTCTATGAATACTTCCTCTTGCGCCATTTGTCTTATAAGCATCATAAACCTTGCAAATCTTGCAATAGCTAAGAAAGGCCATCATGAATGGTACTAATCTGAAACTCATCTTAAACAACTTATTAGTACCATATACTTCCTATGTGTTTTGTTATCATTAAAACTTAAACAAATGGAGAGTGTAACCTTTTTTGGCCAACAATCTCCCCCTTTTTGATGATGACAAAACATATAGGCTATATAACAAGATATATAGAGAGGTAAAACTCCTCCTCAAATAATGCACTATTTAAACAAGTATAAAACAAGTTTTCATAACAATAAAAACACCATTTATGAAACAATATGAAACAAAAGCATCAATAAAACACAAAAGCATCAATAAAACACATCAATACATATTTCTCCCCCTTTTTGTCATCATCAAAAAGGGATAAATTAGTAAGAAAACTTTCTTATTCAATAACACAAACATTAAGTTCACCACATATAAAAGAAAATCTATTAAAGTCAAGTGGTTCAGTGAAAATATCGGCAAGTTGCAAATCAGAAGAAACATAATCAATCTCAATATTATCTTTCTCAAAATGATCTCTAAGAAAGTGATATCTAATCTCAATGTGCTTGGTCTTACTATGTTGATTTGCATTCTTAGTCATATGAATAGTACTAGTATTATCACAAAATATTTTTATATGGTCATAATGCAAATCATAATCAAGGAGAGTATGTTTCATCCAAAGGACTTGTGCACAACAAGCCCCCGCCGCAACATACTCCGCCTCAGCGTTGAGAGGGCTACCGAAGTTTGTTTCTTAGAAGACCATGAAACAAGACAATTACCAAGAAATTGACATGTTCCACTAGTACTCTTTCTATCCACTTTACAACCCGCATAGTCGGCATCCAAAAAACTCGTCATTGAAAAATCTCCAGTTTTCGGATACCAAAGACCCATTCCAATAGTGCCCTTAATATAATGAATGATGTGTTTTACCGCAATTAAATGAGATTCTTTAGGACACGATTAGAATCTAGCACAAAGACACACACTAAACATGATATCCGACCTATTAGCCGTTAAATACAACAAGCTACCAATCATGCTTCTATATAACTTAATATCAACACACTTACCTTGGTCATCCTTAATCAAGCTTGGTGGTAGTTGCCATGGGAGTGTTGCAAATTTTTGAATTTTCAAGTCCAAATTTCTTGATGAGTTCCTTGGAGTACTTGGCTTGAATATGAAAATCCCATCACGCATTTGCTTGTTTTGGAGTCCAAGAAAATAATTTAATTCACCCATTAATGACATCTCAAATTCACGTTGCATACACTGTTCAAACTTCTTGCAAAGAAACTCATTAGTAGAACAAAAAATTATATCATCAACATATATTTGCACTATAAGAATGTCACTATTAACATGCTTAGTAAATTATGTTGTGTCTACTTTGCCTTTAACAAAATCATTTAAGAGAAGAAAACTAGAAAGCCTTTCATACCAACCTCTTGGAACTTGTTTTAAACCATACAAAGATTTATCCAACTTGAAAACAAAATTAGGATGTACATGATCCACAAAACCGGAGGTTGTTCAACATAAACTTCTTCATTAATAAAACCATTTAAAAATGCACTTTTACATCCATTTGAAAAAGTTTAAAATTTTAAAAGATGCATAAGCTAGTGTAATCCGTATGGCTTCAAGCCGTGCTACGGGTGCAAAGGTCTCCTCAAAGTCGATTCCTTCAACTTGAGTGTAACCTTGGGCCACTAACCTAGTCTTATTCCTAATAACATTTCCTGACTCATCCATCTTGTTCTTAAAAATTCACTTAGTACCAATTATTGGTCTATCATGGGGTCTAGGAACAAGGTGCCAAACTTGGTTGCGCTCAAATTGATTGAGCCCTTCTTGCATAGCTAGCAACCAATATGAGTCACCCTCGGCTTCGAGGATATTTTTGGGTTCAAAATGAGAAATGAATACAAAATTACCATACAATTCATGGAGTTTGGAGCGAGTAGTTACCCCCGTTGATACATCACCTATGATGAGATCTTTGGGATGATTTGTAGCATATCTCCAATCTTTAGGAAGTGGTTGAGAGCTTTCCACTTCATCCTTTTGAACTTCACCAATGAGTTCTTGCTTTTCTTCTTGAATGGGTGAGTCCTTCAAGGATATTTTCTCCATGTCCTCACCTAATGAGTCAATCTCTACAACATTCTGAACAATAGTATTAGATTCTTCAAATTTAACATGTATGAATTCTTCAATAGTATGAGTAGATTTATTGAATACTCTATAAGCTTTGCTAGTATTAGAATATCCAACAAATATTACTTCATAAGCCTTAGCATCAAATTTACCCAAATTATCTTTAGTGTTCAAAACAAAACACTTGCATCAAAAAACTTTAAAGTATGAAACATTCGGTTTTCTTAAATGATAAATTTCAAAAGAGGTTTTGAAAGTATTTTTTACACAAATAAATACGGTTTGATATGTAGCATGCAGTGTTTACGACCTCTGCCCATAAATATTGAGAGAGCCCATATTCACTTATCATAGTCCTAACCATTTCTTGAAGAGTTCTATTCTTCCTTTTTACTACTCTATTTTGCTGTGGAGTTCTAGGACATGACATTTCATGCTTAATTCTCTTTTCATCACAATAAGTCATGAAGAGTTGGTTAACAAACTCACCACCTCTATCACTTCTTATTTTTAAAATCGAAAATCCTTTTTCTTTTTCAACCCTTTTTCGAAAATTTTAAAATGCGAAAAAGTTTGATCTTTGTGTTCCAAAAAGAAAACCCAAGTGAAACGAGAAAAATCATCAACTAAAACAAAACATATCTATTTTCATTTAAGCTTTTAGTTTTAGTTGGTCCAAAAAGATCAATGTGAATCAATTATAATGGCCTAGTTGACATGATATCCTTGATTGGTTTAAAAGAAGACTTGGTTTGTTTCCCAAGTTGGCACGCACCACAAATGCGGTCTTTTTCAAACTTCAAGTAAGGAATACCCTTCACGAATTCCTTAGAATTAATTCTAGCAAGATGATCAAAAGATGCATGTCCTAATCTTCTATGCCAAAGCCATGAAATCTCATCAAAAGCATTCAAGCATTTAGTAGAACAATCCAAATTAAGCATGTCAATGATATAGACATTATTTTCACGAAATCCGGTGAGAATACAATCATTAGTTTTACAATCAAAAATTTTGCAAGAAGATTCATCAAACACAACTTTAAGACCACGATCACAAAGTTGACTTATACTAAGCAAGTTATGTTTAAGTCCATCAACAAGAACAACATTTTCTATTAAAGGAGATGCACCAATTTTAATGTTACCTATATCAATGATGATGCCCTTGGAGTCATCTCCGAAGGTGACGGTGCCACCTTCAACGTACCTTGATAGGACTATGAAGTTGTTGATATCCCATGTCATATGCCTTGAACAACCACTATCAAGGTACCACCGCTCCTTACGTCTTGAAGCCTTGGTGTGTGCCTACATCAAATAATTTAGGACTTGATTTTGGTACCCATATTTTCTTGGGTCCTAAAGAGTTAGTGTCACGAACCCACACAAGATTATTTGTCCTATTTATATGATCATAGCAAAATTTAGCTAAATGGCCATTCCGACCACAATAAGTGCATCTATAAATTCTTCCATATTTAAATGCATAATGAGTGTGTGGCTTACGAAGATGTGAATTGTGAGCATGAGTAGTTTTAATATGAGTGTCATGTGAAGTGTTGGCATGATGAGCATGAGAATTTTTAGCATGAGTTGTTTTATCATTCTTAGCAAGTGGAGTGTGCAAATGCTTCTTTGAAAACATTTCCTTTAATTTATTAGTATTAAAAGCACATTCTTTTAAAACATTTTCAAAATCATTGTTTTTAGTTTTTAACAAGGATAATTCATTTTCATCAATTTTTGGAAATTTAGCTTTACAAGCAACTTTATAAGCATCAAACTCTCTTTTTGTTAAAATAGATTGGAAGAAAGTTCATCCTTTTCTTTTAAAGAGATTACAAGTTGATTTTTAAGCATCTCAATTTTCTTTTTCAATTTAGAACATTCTACCTTTTTATCATCAAAACTTTCAGAAAGTTCAACAAAAGCATGTAACATTTCTTTACTTATTTCATTTTCATCATCAAGAGGTTGAGTGGTTACCTTGGGTGTGTTTGCCATGAAACACATATTTGCCGTGTCGACTTCATCTTCGGATTCACTTTCCGAATCCCAAGTGGCTTTGTATACCTTCTTTTCAACCGGCCTCTTTTGCTTCAAGGAGGAAGTCATCTTTTTCTTGAAATCGGGACAATCGGCCATGATGTGTCCAGGTTTTCGATAATTGTAGCATATGATCCTTTTCTCCTCCTTCGCTTCCCATCACTTTCTATAGTTGAGTTTACTCTTGCGGTACATCCTCTTTACATTTCTCACTAGGAGAGATAGCTCTTCATCCTCTTCTTCATCTTCTTCATTGTCGTAGTTGGTAGCGGAAGACTTGAAAGTTATGGACTTCTTCTTTTGAGGTACCGCTTCTTCTCTTGCCTTCTTCTCCATCTCATGAGTCTTAAGGTTTTCGATAAGACTTATGAGCTCCATCTCATCTTTGTCATTCAACTCCTTTAAGGTGGTAGCTTTGATCTCCCATGACGAAGGAAGAGCACGAATCACTTTGCGCACCTTTTGATCGTTGCTTATATCATCACCTAGAGAAGAAAGAGCATTGGTAATCTTAGTAAACTTGGTAATCATATCATCAATAGATTCTTCTTCTAGCATTTTAAAACTTTCATATTGGGAACGCAAGAGATCTATTTTTGCTCTCTTGACTTGTGATGTCCCCTCATGAGTGACCAATAAGTGTTGCCAAATCTCATAGGCGGATTTGAAATGGATAACCCGTGTTAGATCATCCTCATTCAAAGCTAAAAGTAGTGCATTTTGAGCCTTAGAGTTAGCATCAAATTCCTTGAAGGTGAGTTTGGACCAAGTGTCCTCCTCACTCTCAGGTCTAGTATAGGGCTTGGTCAAGGATTTAGCAACTAGACTACCTAGAGATTGTAGAAAAATAGTCATCCTAAATTTCCATATGGGAAAGTTGAGTCCTTCAAATTTGGGAGGGGTCTTAATGTTACCGGCCATCTTTACTAGTGTATGAATGTAAATATGCAAATAGTGATTAGCAAAAATTAGGATCTCTCTAAGGATGTGAGCCAAAACTAGAGTCCTAACTCTGATACCAATTGAAATCACCTAGAGGGGGTGAATAGGTGATAATGCTAATCAATGCACAAATTTAAAAGTTATGATGCAACGATCACCCGAAATAAGACTAGAAGCCGAATACCCCGTGAAGAGCTCTGAACTCCTTCCTCATGATTCCTCTAGATAAGAGTTTGAGGTCGCAATGCAATCTTGTTGTGTGAGTATTGATCGACAATATAGCAATGAATATGAAACAAGTAAATATTGCAATGAATATAAAGCAAGTAAATGAAGCAAGTAAACCAATCGCAAACACAGAGATTTGTTTCGAGGTTCGAGCACCCAGCTCTACGTCCCCGCCTTCACCCAGAAGGATTTTCTAACCACTATAACTTTCACAAAGAGTTACAACCACACCGGAGTACCCAACTCCTCAATCTCACTCCTCTAGTCCAGAGATAGTGGAGCCACAAATACAAGAATCTCTTGGTGATCAAAAGACCACAAACCCTCTTTTGAAAAGCCTTTTTCCCTTACAAAAATCCTAGAGAATAATGTGTAGGATTGAAGCTCAAGTTTTGTAAGTGAAAAAGAAAATGAAATCAAAGAGAGTTTAGAACCAAAAACTTCAGTAAAGAGAGAGAATTTTGAGCACAAAAATAGAGAACAAAAATTTCTTTTGAAAGCCTTTAAACTTGAATATTTTTACAAATGATTATTGTAATTACCTCAACCCTAATCATCCCTATTTATAGGATAAGGGTAGGGATTAAAGAGTAAACTAATATAATAAGTAATTAGGAAATATTTGACCCAAAAACCAGCCCCTAAACTCGTTTAGAGATAAAATACACGTTTTAAAACGTGTTAAATAAACTAGCCGTTAAGGCTGAAATCCAGCTCTCGGTCGACCAGCTGGTCGACCGGGTTTTCAAAAAATTAGCCGTTGCCGGCCCACGGTCGACCGCCCGGTCGACCGAAACAAACAGAGACTAGAGGACTTTCAGTTGGCCGAAGGTCGGTCGACCGAAATGGGGTCCGGTCGACCGCCCGATCGACCGGGAAACGTGCACACATGCACGCACCCAAACGGTCAGAAGCCCGGTCGACCAGTCGGTCGACCGTTCTGACCTGAAACAGAGCCGGTCGACCGCCCGGTCGACCGCAGCAGGCCAAAAATCAGTCTTTTGAAAAAGGTTTTGAAAATCTTGATAGTTTTCAAAATAATTTTGATCAAGACTAGGTATAATATACAAAATGGAGTTTGTAAGTAATAAAATATATTTAAAACTATTTTGTATATAGGAGAAATTTCTTTTAGACAAATCATGTGCACAAAAACTTGTGTGTAGGGAAATTTGAGCTTCAAACCTATTCACTATTCTTTAACAAACTATAAGAATAAAACTAAAAAATGAAGTCTCTGAGCCACAATGAAGTCTCTGAGCCATGCTATATGCTATACCAAGTTAGAGCCTTCTCTTCTATGAACACTTCCTCTTGTGCCATTTGCCTTATAAGCATCATAAACCTGGCAAACCTTGCAATAGCTAAGAAAGGCCATCATGAATGGTACTAACTTGAAACTCATCTTAAACAACTTATTAGTACCATATAGCTCCTATGTGTTTTGTTATCATCAAAACTTAAACAAATGGAGTGTGTAACCTTTTTGGGCCAACAAGTAATGTTAGCTTGTTTGAGAGTTACGATGTTAGAGTGTTAGAATCCATCATCATGAGTAATCAATGGTTCTTATAAGAGCAAGGCCAAGTAGAGACTATTAGATTCATATGGATTATCAACTAAGAAGTTAGCAAGTTAGTGGTTAGTAGTTAGTTGCCATGAGAAAAAATTAGTTAAATATGTAAAAGGAGTTAGAAAGAAGAAAACAAGGAGAGATAAAGAGAGAACCTTTCATAAATTGTCACCTTCCATTACAAGCACTCTTACTTTCCTCTCATGTATTACTCTCTTTCCTATTACAAGATCTACAAGAAATGGAAGATACAAAGAGGAAGAAGAAGAACAACTAACCTAAACTATCATGAGAAGAAGAAACTACTCTAAAACCACACTAAAACTAAGAAAAACTCCTAAAAAACTTCTCCTCCTCCTGCTCTGGAAATCCCAGGCTATATATAGGCGAAAGGGGGCACCAAGGTACATGCACGGAGCCGCGCGTCAAATCTTGACGCGCGGCTCCACACAAGAGCCATATTTTGCCGCGTTTCCGTGGCCATTGTGTGGCCGCGCATGTGGCGCCGCCTGCCGCGCGCTGTCACGTCGCACCCTATCTGCTGTACATTTTGGTTTCTGGATATGGGCGCCCGGTTTTGACAGATTCACCCTCAAAAGTTAATGGCTATCTTTATAGGCTTTTAATCACCAATTAAATGATGATTTTGAGTCTTCTTCTTTATTTCATGCCATGGACCTAGAAACATGCAAGAGAGGTATTATTAATAGGATTTAATATTAAATAAATGTGAAGATATGGTATGAAATATGCAATTTTAGAGACTAATCAATAGGAAAGGATCTTATATTGATTGCTGGCATCTCGAAAAGTCGTGCAACTTTTTGTTGAGTAATGTCTGATCGATGTGGGCACGGGGTGAGGCCCGAGACTTTCTCTTTAGGCTTATGTCAGGCTTATAAGTGAGCTGGGCCTGCTGGCATAGAAGCGATGCCCTCAAGAGGTGGGATACGTGTTGTGATCTTGATGAAGGTCAAAATCTGACCCCTACAGATTCCCTTCCGCCTCCTCCTTCACGGAGTCTTCGAGCGAAAGGGAGGAGAAAGTAGACGAATCTCATCCTCGGTGTGGCCTTTCACCAAATAGTAAGAGTGTCTTCTTGTGCTTCGTGGAGAATAGCTGGAGAGCAGTTGGGTCGCGAAGTGGACAGTTGTCAGAGCCACATCCTCTAACGTGGCCCTTTACCAAGTAGTCAGAGCGCCTTCTTGTGCTCTGAGGGAGTGAGAATTGGGACACGAAATTGACAGTTGTCGGAGCTTGTCCCCAAGTGATTCATTTTAATGTCTCCGCAATGAGTTGGGACACGAAATTGATAGTTATCGGAGCTTGCCCCCGGGTAATTCATTTTAATGTTTCCGCAATGCTTGTTAGCCGTCAGGGCGAGAATCCGATGTAAGTTGTAGGAGTTAGCCGTCAGGGTGAGAACCCGATGTAGGCTATCGAAGCCATCATGAGGGCTTCCATCTTTCAGGAATGACTCGTCTAAGTCCGAGACATCAGGGTGAAGACCCGATATAGGCTGTAAGAATGACCGTCATGAGCGCTATCATCATTCAGGAGTGACTCCGAATAAGCCTGAGCTGTCAGACTGAGACTCGATATAGGTTGTTAAAGCAACCGTTAGGAGCACGTTTGTCATTCAGGAGTAACTCTGTATAAGCTGAGGACCCGATATAGGTTGTAAGGGTGACCCTCAGGAGTGCTTCCGTCATTCAGGAGTGATTCCGAATAAGCTTGAGCTATCAAGGTGAGGACCCGATATAGGCTATAACAATGACCATCAGGAGCGCTTCCATTATTCAGAGGTGACTCTGTATATGCTTGAGCCGTCAGGGTGAGGACCCGACATAGGCTGTAAGGGCAACCATAAGGAGCACTTCCGTCATTCAGGAGTGACTCTGCATAGGCCTGAACCGTCATGGTGATGACCCGATTTGGATGTAAGGACGACCATCAGGAGCGCTTCTGTCATTCAAGAGTAACTCTGTATAGTCTTGACCTATCAAGGTGAGATCTGATATAGGTTGTAAGAGTGACAGTCAAGAGCGCATCTGTCTTTCAGGAGAGCCTCCGTGTAGATTTAGCCGTCAGGGTGAGGACCCGAATTTAAGAGTAACTCTGTATAGTCTTGACCCATCAAGGTGAGGATCTGATATAGGCTGTAAGAGTGACAGTCAGGAGCGCATCTATCTTCAGGAGAGCCTCCGTGTAGATTTAGCCGTCAGGGTGAGGACCCGATATAGGTAGTAAGAGCGACCATAGGAGCACTTTTGTCATTCAAGAGTGACTCCATATAGGCATGGGCCGTCATGGTGAGGACCCGAAATAGGCTGTAAGGGTGACCATTCGGAGCACTTTCATCATTCAAGAGTGACTCCAATAGGCATGGGCCGTCATGGTGAGGACCCGATATAGACTGCAATAGAGACCGTCATGAGCATTTCTGTCTTTAAAGAGAGCCTCTGTGTATGTCTAGCCGTCAGGATGAGGACCCGATATAGGCTGTACGAGTGACCATCAAGAGCGTTTTTATCTTTTAAGAGAGCCTCCATTTAGGTCTGTAGATAGTCTAAAAATCACTGAAGATGAGTCATCAAATGTAGAGCCCATACTTCGACGCAAGGCTGATAAAAATCATTGATGCAGTGTCAAGACGCGAGGCTCGAAAGCATCACTGCAAAGCTAAGACGCGGGGTTCAAAACCCGTATCTCAGCATCACTGCAAAGTCAAGACGCAGGGCTCAAGCCCGCGTCTCAGCATCATTGCAAAGCCAAGACGCAGGGCTCGAAGCCCACGTCTTAGCAGAGCTCGACGCCCGCATCTCAATACCACAACAATGCAAAACGCAGGGTTCGAGGCTCGCGTTCAGCATCATCTCAATGGCTAAACGCAGAGCTCAAGCCCGCATTTCAACTGCAAATAAGCCTTGTATCTCAGTTGTAACTACCCCCATTACTGGGTCAAGTACTGCCCACGTAATGAGGGGTGTTTGGACACTAATATTGCATAAATATAACATTCCTACATATATTCTGTAATGCATATTGTAAATAACTTGTCTTAATGTCTTAATTCATGTAGGGCATGATAGGGAGAAGATAATCATGAAATTTATCCGATTAAATTCAAAAGTTCAAAAGAAAGGGATCGATTCAAATCCAAAGGTTATGAAGCTATCTTATCTGAAAACTGAATATATCAGATAAGATAATATCATCTCATTTCAACAAAAATGGGATTATTTGAAGACCTTATCTATTTCGCTGAAGATAAATGAATATCTTATCAATTCTAGAAGACAAATTGAAAATCCAAGAGGATAAATGGATTGAGAGAAGATCAACGGATGAGATGAAGAAATTTAGATTCAGATTCAGGCTGGATATAGTTTAGTATTTTAATCATAAATTTTGCTACCAAAACTCAAATCTGATGATTCAAGATGCTACAGAAATAAGACTTAAAGGGCTACAATTCTTCTATTGATCACGATTTCTAATTCTATCATTTGGTAAGTGATATTCAGAAATCAACACGCCAACAAGCTGCAAATCAGAATTGAATTTCTGGATAAATCAAATCAAATTTGGAGATGAGGGAAGAATTCAAATTCAAAAATATCTAGCTCTTCCTATCTTCATACGCTTTTTATCTCTCTGATTTTCTCCTATAAATACCTCATACCTCGAAGGCAGAGAGCACACCATCTCAGAGAGAGCTCTAGTTTAGGTTTTTCTTTTTCTCTCAATGTAATTTTTATTTTTATTTTCTTTTATTTTTAAGCTAGAGAGAGTTACATGAGAAAAGAGAGGAAGAATTATTGTAGAGTGACACTATTGTAATTCTTTTTCAAGAGACTTATATTGAAGGTGACATCAATGGAGTTTTTCCCACTTTTCTTCATCGTACACAATCTGGCCAAGCACCATGTTCAAGTTACTCTTTCTATTTGCTTTTCTTTACTTTATGCTGAGGCAAGTCTTTTTTATTATTCAATGGTAGAGGTAAGTACTCTTTTTTGTTTTCTTTTTCAGTTCATTAGTTTAGAGATATAGTTTCTCTCTTTTTATAGTCTTTCCTTTTATATATAAATAAAATAATAACACCACAATCTCTTCTTACCATATCCTTCTTAACTTAACATAATAATTTTATTTTCTTTTTATAAAATTGAGAAGGTAAATATTAACTAGTTTTTGATAAATTAAAAGAGAAACTTACATAACGCTTCCATCGCTGTCCCTCCCTGTGGATCACGACCCGTTAGCCCTAGGCTACACGGTAGAATTTAGGACCTAGCACTGTTCTAAATTTCTGTATTTTTTTTGTGCATGTTTGGATCGATCAAAATTTTGGCGCCGTTGCAGGGGAGGGACAGTAAGTTATATTTACCTTTTGATTTATTTTAACTAATTAATCTCTTTTTCTTCTCTGTTTTGATGTACAGAGGCTAATTACAGAAAACTAGAAGCTCCAGTGGACATATTGCTACTCTGTACCTCTGCCCAAGAAGGCAGAGTATCAGATCCCACAACGGTAGTGAACTACTAAATGCAGTCTTTTGCAGGTTGCTTTACAGAGATTAGCTCTCTGCAGTTATTAGTTTATCAGTTTAACTCACTCTGTACATATTCTAATCACCAATAACTTGTTGCTTTGTAAATGCTAAAAACGTTTAGACTCTTGCATCTTAGGGCATCTGTCTATTTTATTTCTTTACATTACTGTTGAAGAGTGCTGGAGAAAAAGGTACGTCTGCATTGCATATAGCTTAGGAAATACACTTTTATGTTATATTACTTGGGTGTTATTTTTGCTAAATACTTGCACACGAGCACGAAAACGATCTAAGGGCATATCCTTAAACAAGATAAGGTGGGAAAGTCATTATCCTTCCTTAACCCAAAAATCATCTCCTCACTCACTAACCCATCCTAACATAAAATTGAGTAGACGCTGGCCCTAGGGACATCTCAGACTCAAATAGGGATTGACCTAAGGGGAAAGTTGTTAGAATTTGACTCTTGTTGGCCCAAAGGCCTTCCACTCTAGTTTTGATGATGATTAACTCATGTAGCTATGTGTACTAATAATCTTGTGTTATTTAGTTTCAGATCATTAATCAAGATATTAGTTGGTGATTAGCTTCAACAAGATGATTTGGAAGCTTTCACATGTTGATTCAAGAGCCCGAGCGTCAAAGATCATATATAGCACTTGCTCGGTGGATCAAAGAGTTTTTGGATCGAGTCGGCTTGGAGATTGCGCTCTACAAGAAGACATCAGTACCTAGTTTAGTTTTGTGTTTAGATCTAAATTGTAAAGATTAGAATAGTATGATATGCTCAAGTTCACAACACACACCACGTTTCTGTTTTTAGTTTTCGATTTTTGGTTTAACCGATCTTGGTTTTCATGAATAGATATTATATCAAAACAAGTTTACATGGTTTAGTGTATATTAGATTTGTTCTATATACATGCATGCTTCAACTTTTAGACAAACTTACCTTGATATACCTATTAATGTGTTTTAGGTTTTGTGTTTTAACAAAACTTATTTTTGGAATTAAAGACAAAAACTATGATATATATATGTTCCATGTATATAGGATTATATCCATATACATCATTGCCTAAATGTTGTTTAATATCATGTTTTTGTAATTAGATGAGTTTTGGACAAAATGTATTTTCTATTCAAAAATTCAAGTTTTAGAAAATACAGTTTTTGGATTTTGGTAAACATGATAAGACACAAAAATGTTTCAAGATGTTTGAAATTTGTGTTGAATTTTTAACACAAGTTTATTTTTCAATATAAAATGATAAAACCATTTTTGTGTAATTTTAGGGATTTTATGGGAATTTATTGAATAATAAATAACATGTTTTGGCTGACCAGAACAGCCTTTGCCAGGCTAGGTCGGTCGACCCCAACGGTCGACCGCACCAAGTATCTGGTCGACCGTATCAGTCGACCGACGTGCACGGATACGTGCACGCTAGCTGCCTCTTGGTCCGGTCGACCGCACGGTCGACCGACTGAAAGCAGGTTGCTCTCTGTTTTCTACGGTCGACCGCCCGGTCGATCGATAGCTGCCAACGGTCAAAAATTGACCGTTGGACGCGTCGACCGGACGGTCGACCGTAGTTTCTGTTTTGGCAGAAATTGCTGCCAACGGCTATATTTTTCTGGGGCTATAAATACCCCATTAATGGCCTGTTTTCTCTAAGATTTTTTGTGCGAATTTTTCCTTACTCTCTAGTGTTTTCACAGCAATCAAAAGAAGTTTTTGGACTCAAATTGAATAATCTATTTGGTGTTTTTGCTAGGGTTTGGAAAATCAAAGAAAAGGGTTTTTGGGAAAAGAGTTTTGATTCATCTTCTATATCTTGGTTTCAGTTTTTCCCAAGGATTTTCTTTGTGATTTTGATTTCCATTCCATTGGTTTTTCTACACACTTGAGCTACATCTACTTTCTTATTCTATAGGATCTTTGTGTGGGAGAAAGAAATTGTTTGTGGTTGTTTGTTAGACCACCAAGTTGTAAACCCAATCTTTTCTTGGCTTTATGCCTTTGGGTTGTATCCCTCAAGTTGTGAGGTGATCCTTGTGTAACTTTGTGCTAATCCCTCAATTTGTGAGGTGATTGTTTGTTAGCTTGGAGTTGTGCCTCAAGGAGGAGGTTGTGTTTGTAAGGAGAGGAATTGGTACTCCTTGTAATTGTTATTGCCCCAAATCCTCGTGGAGGTTCCCTTTGTGGGAGTCCTTTGTGGACAAGCTAGTGGACTTAAAATTCTTCTGTGTGAAGGCGGGGATGTAGAGCTGGGTGCTCGAACCTCGAAACATATCTTGTTGTTTGCTCTTGTTCCCTTGGCTTTTACTCTATCTCTCTCTCTCTTTACTTTGTGACTTGCATTTATTCATATTGTTCATTCATAATTATTTTCTTGGCTTGTTTGAGTGTGCATCTCTTGTTAATTGCAATTAATTTTTAATTTCGCATTTAGTTGACCAGATTAGCATTATCACCTATTCACCCCCTCTAGGTGATTTCAATTGGTATCAGAGCCTCCGCTCCTGATATTTAGGTTTAACCACCTAGGAGTGAGATCTTGGTTTGCTAATCTTCATTTACATTGTTCATTTGCACACATATAGTTGCACTCATGGATAGCCCTCCTATGTTTGACTTTTTTAGACTTGATGTTTGGAAGGCCAATATGAGTAGTTATTTGAAAACCCTAGGACATCTAGTTTATCAAGCCACTACTCAAGAATCCTACCCAAATTATAGCAAGCATAAAAAGGCAAATGCATTAGCACTTAGAACACTAAGAGCATCTCTTAATGAAGATCTTTTACCGGTGTTTGACCATTATGATTCGCGCTTTGCAGTTTGGAGCATATTGACTTCTCCGAGCTACCAAGGATCATCAACAAGTTGAGAAGATCTAGGAAGAGACATGTCCGACGAGCATTGCCTCATGGTCCAAGGGAAAGACTCCCTTGAGGTACAATCGGATTCTCAACTAGATGATTGCTCTATTTCATATTGCTATGGATGCTTAAAAGTTCAAACTTTAAATCTAGAACTTGCCTCTAAGCTTGAAAATTTTGTGAAAAAACATGACCTTTTGAAAAAGAATCATCTTGA
This sequence comes from Agave tequilana, assembly GCA_038442645.1. Lineage (NCBI taxonomy): Eukaryota > Viridiplantae > Streptophyta > Magnoliopsida > Asparagales > Asparagaceae > Agave > Agave tequilana. The sequence goes on from JAVJIF010027760.1 coordinate 65,217, forward strand.
ACTAAAAGAAAAATGAGGATTTGTGCTCAACTTTTGAATCGGTTTTGCAAGAAGGAAGAGATTACTAGTGAACGTGACTCACTAAGATCTCAACTAGACCTTGCCCTAAAAGAGATTGATGTTTTGAAAAGCAAAAATGATTGTGATGATGTTGTGAAAAACAATGAGGTTTTATCTTCAAAATTGGATTTTATTTTAAAAGATAACCTTGCATTGAAAAATGAAATTGATTTCATTACAAAAGAATTGGATTTTGTTTTAAAAAAAATGAATCTTTGAAATTGATATTGATTCTCATATGTGCCATGCTAGTGTAGCTTCTTCTTCTAGCACACCTATTGCATGCTCCACTTTATCTTCAAGTATTGAAAAAAGATATAAATATTTTGAAGAAAAGTGTTGAATGTTTGGGCTCCACTTTGAGCCAATGTACTTTGAATCATACACGCTTGAAAACCTTGGTTCGCAAGAAACAAGTTCCATCTTTACATGTACACCCATCACGGCATACACATGCTCATCACGGACACAACCATAACATGTATGCTCATGTGTACACGTGTACACATTGTGGTCGAAAAGGCCACCTTGCTAGATTTTGCTATGATCGCTTACATAATGAAAATTTAGCATGTAATCTTGTTTGGGTTAGGAAAGATACTAACCCCCGGGACCCAAAAGAAAATGGGTACCAAAGACCACCCCTTTGATTTTTGATGTAGGAGTGGGCTCTCGCATAATGTGAGAGTGTTGGTGCCTAGAGGTGGATGCGTTCCAAGCTTAAAGAGAACCATTTTTGGATGCATCACTTTCAAGGGGAGTTTGGTGGGAGGACTACCTTGTTTTGGAGAACTTGAGAGATGCCTTCATCGGTTTTGGTATCGATCTCTAACTCCTGTTTTTATTTGCATACTTTTCATGTTCATCCATTTATGACATGTCTTGTTTTATTGTTCATTATGCTTATGCCATGTTCATTAGATTAGTGGTATACATGTTTAGTTACTTGAGACACCCATATTTTATATGGATCTATATATAGTGTTCTCACCTTGTTTTTAACTAATATGTATGCCCTAGATCTAATGCACATGCATCTTCATAATGATCATATGAATGTTTATGATGTTTTGTTTTGATGACTCATTTTTGTTTAGTATGTTGAATACCATGTTTATTAGACATTTGACATGCATGTATAGCTTTTGAGATCACCCATGTTTAGATAGACCCATTTGTTGTGTTCTCACCATTGTTTAGCTATTATGTATTTCATGATTCTAATAGCATGTGATTTACTTCATGATCATTTTTATGTCTATCATGTTGATTTATGTGTCGTTTTTATGCTTCATGATTTGAATATATGTTTAGATGTTAGTTTTCATGAAAACTAGGATTTATACTTATACATAGAATGGGCCACAAGTAACTCCTTTTATGTTTGTGCTTGAATGCCTATTTGTATCCATTAAATGTGCTAGTATAGTCTAGTTTTGATGATACATACATTCTAACTTGTATTCCTCATTTTGGATATGTTTCTATGATCATGTGTTTTAACTTCATGTATATGTCTATCTTGTCCAAACTATTGACTATACATGTACATCCCTTGAGCCACGTGCCTTCATGCATATACTTTTGTGGACTCATTATGTTTAGGATATGTATGTATACTTTGGTTTGTACATGACATACATATGCCCTTGAAGTTTAAATCGTTTTGATGATTTTCATGTTTTTAGGTAATTTCAATTTGTAATGAAAATCTATTTTTTTCATGCTTTTATGTTTTTAAGGAATGTCACATGAGCTTAATTAATATTTTTCATGTTGATATGTGTCACATAACACTTGTACACTCACTTTATTAGTTTACTCATGATTTGTTTTCATGAGACTATGATATGTGCTTTATGGATTTTGAGTGTTAGTGATCATGTGATTTACATGTGTTTCATGAAAAACAATTTTGTTTTTATTCCTTACTTGAAGGATTTCGTACTAGTTTATAAGATTTTCCATTTAACTAGTTCGTATTCTTCACTATGGTAGAGATTTTCAAACATACTACATTTTTAAACCTATTTTTGAAAACCCCTACCTTCAAAGGGCGGTTGGTTGGGCGACCATGCCTTTTATGTGCTTTATTGAAAATCTTTTTAACTTGAGCATGAAATGGGTGGTAGGTTATATGAGATATACATTTGATCTTATTGTTGTTTCTATTGGTGTCATTGAATTCTTTCAATTGGTATCAATCTTGACATTTCTTGTATACTCATATAGTTTTATGTATGTATGCTTTCATTTCAAGTAGTATCAATTTCGATTGGTATCTAATATTCCATACATATATACTTGTTTATGATAAGCTTGAGTTTCAATTTTGTTTCAATTGATTTAGTTTTCAATTGTATCTTAATTCGAGCCTTATCATAGTTTTTATTGGTATTTCATAAAGGGGAGAAAATCTTATATTTCATCTTTCAATTGGTATTTAGTATTCCACTCCCTTGCTTTATGATAGAAATATAATTTCAATTGGTATCTTATACCTTAAAAGAATAATAATTTCAATTGTATTAAGATTTATGTTTAGAAATTCAAAATTTGTAATGTTTAATTTCAATTGATATCAAGATTGTTTATTTACAATTGATATGATATTTGTTTACTTATCAATTGGCATCAAGATTTTTGTTTTTGGTTTTTTGTTCAATTGGTATAGTTTCACTTTTAATTGTATCTATATTCATTTCATTGACACATTTTTAATTGGTATCATATTTGTTTTTAAACAAAAGGGAGAGAACATCCCTTGATTGATTCTTTGCTTGAATAAAAAGAAGAGAAGAATGTGTTTTTATTAGTTTTGTTTTGTCTTTAACCCCTTTGTTGATGATTGACAAAAAGGGGGAGAGAATTTGAGTTTATATGCATGCTTGTATGCATGTTTTATGTTTTTTATTAAGTTCAATTGGTATCAAAAGTATTATTTAAAGAACGTGTTTAGTTTTGGTATCAAGAGCTTGTATAAGAGATCATTAGTTTTGTTTTGCATATATTGTTTTATTGGTATCTAGAGCATGTTTATTTGTTTAGCTTAATTGGTATCTAGAGCATGTTTATTTGTTTTTAAAAATTTCATTGGTATCTTCATTGTATCTAGAGCCATTTATTGTTTTAATGCATATCTATGCATGTTTCATGTTTAGTATTCATTGCATATATTTGTTGTTTATCCCTATGCATGAGTTAAGGGGGAGCTTCTTTGAAGCTTAACTTTAATCCAAGCATATATAACTCCATGAGTTTTGTCATCATCAAAAGGGGGAGATTGTTGGCCCAAAGGCC
>JAVJIF010027761.1:0-73878 GCA_038442645.1 Agave tequilana
GCTAAATGTGACAATCAAGACGCGAGAGTCCAAACCCGCGTCTTAGCATTAAGGCACGTGGCCCGACACCCGCATCTCAGCCTCAAGACGCGAGGGTCCGAACCCGCGTCTCAAACCAAGGCGCGTAGGCTCAAAACCCCGTCTCAACCTCAAGACGCGAGGGTCCAACCCGCGTCTCAACCTCAAGACGCGAGGGTCCAAACCCGCGTCTCAACCTCAAGGCGCTAGGGTCCAGACCCGCGTCTCGGTTACAACCACCCCGATTATGGCGCCATTCACCGCCCATGTAGCGGGGAGTTGGCTCTCATCGTGGAGTATTTTTAGGGGACACGTTCACCCCCTACAGCCTATATTAATAGCCCAGTTGCTATGGAGGGGAGAGAGCATCAGAAGAAATCGAAGGGCATCAATAGACATAAAGACCGAGAGATATCAACAGGCGCGACACATACAGAGAGAGAGAGAGAGAGCTCGACTCTTCAAGCTAACTTGCTGCTTACAAGTTGCTCTTCGCCTACCTTCTCTTTTAGAGTTTTGGTAGACGGGCTGAGTTACTCCTTCTACCTGCCAAGGAGAAGATCCCTTGACGGTCCAGACGGTCATCTGGTCAACGGAGAACAAGATTCACTCTCCACCGCCACACGAAGAACCCTGCACTAAACAAAGGGGGGATTCAAGCTTCAACATCCTCCCTCCCCCCTTGTAACCGGAAGATTAGTCTGTTGTAATTTTTCATCTGATTCAAGAAAATTTTACACCTCCTTCTTTTTCCGTGTCCAACAAGAGATGGCGACTCCGCTGGGGACTACGTTTGTCACTGACGAACAAGCCGTGGCGCAGGATGATCTCCTCCGTAGGGGGAAAATGGTCGAGACACTTGTTGTGGAGTTCGACCAGGCGAAATTCGAAGAGTTTCTCTCTTCTGGCTCCAAGATTCCAAAGACCCGCGTCTGTCGCAGGGTCTCGGCGGGGAATAGCTCCGAAGCTCGATCTGAGGCTCTCTTGGCGCCACTGCTACGGTCCCTTGTGCACAGAAGACCCGCGTCAACGCCTCTCAGAAGGCCAGCGTGGTCTCACGCGCGACTGCTGCTGCGACCAACTGCGTCGCACAAAAGACCCGCGTCAGTGTCCCTCAGAGGACCGCGTGGTTAAAAACCCCTGATGTTCAGCATCAGGATGTTGTCGGTTTCTCTCCTCCTCCGCGACGCAACCGAAATGCTGAGCGTCGACAGAGGAGACGCGCGCGTCAGCTTCAAGCTGGAACCATTGGTTGTCCGACTGAGGCTAAACGCGACATGCAATCTGGCACTTTGCCCGCGGCACGTCCAGTACGTGAAATCCGCGTTTGGCGGCCCAAGTGCGTAACTCCTCAAGTTGAGTCCTCTGAAGACCAGCTTACCAAAACGCCAAAGCGAAGCTTCTGCGTCTCGTCAAACGCAAGAAACACGCGCTCACAGGCATGGGGCCCAGCAGCCCACTCTCTCTCACCCGTCTCTGCCCGGACGCACAGGCATCAACGCAAGACTCGCGTCTCATCTCAACAGAGACGCCAGGCGCGCATCAGACAGTCGCGACGCGAGAGCTGCGTCCCTGAAGTCTGCGTCCATTCTGCACAGCACATGGATGCCCCCCGTCTTCGACGTTGTGAGGCTAGTCTCTTTGATCCCTTTTCCATGGATTTGAGGGATTATTTAACAAGAAAAAGAAGTGCCACCAGGTCACTTCATCTTGCTGCTGCCAACGGCTCATCTCCATGCTCTCGGAGTGCCGTTGCGGGTCGAGTGTGCACCAGCAGTCTTTAGTTAGACAGCTGACCTCGATCCCCCCGTCAGCCAAAAGAAGGCGCTCCCATAGAAGGAGAATCTTCTCTGACGTTGAATACCCGGAGATTACTGCGAACATGACAAGCAGAAGCAAGGGAAAAGGACTTGCAGTCAGCTCAGATGAGTCTGACTCTGAACCGGAAGGGGTGTATCAACACACTCGTACCCGAACTGGGGCCATTCCCCCGGTTGACTATAATGCCTTAGCCCATGGCATTAAAGTGAACGATTCCCACTCCACCGTAGTGGAATCAGGGGCTTCAAACTCCTCCGTTGAGAAGGAGACCTCTGCCTACATGACAGGCACTCCTAATGAGACAGCTAGACGTCTGGAACAGATCCAAAAGAGACAAATGGAGATGATTGTGTCTCAACAGGAATCTATCGACGCTATCAAGCTGGCGCTTGCACAGCTGCTCGAAGACAGGAGGAGATCTCCTCCTAGGAGGTCGAGGGACAGAGAGAGAAAGGGAGGAAGCTCATCTTCCGAGCCTTCTGAAGAGAAGCCTCGATCTACTTCTGGCTCGTCCAAACCCTCGTCAAAGGGCGACCGAGACCCAGGGAAGGCTCATGCTAAAAGGATGAGTCAATTGGAGGAACGCCTCAATGCCCTTACCAGCACAAAGACCTCCAAGAAGCTGGAGTGGTCCGGCCCTATCCAGCTGAGTGGGATTTAGTCCCGTACCCTCCTAAGTTCAAGGCTCCAACCCTCCAAGCCTTTGATGGGAAGGGGTCCCCCTAATCAGACACTCTACTACTTCAAATCCCAAACCGGGAATGTAGTAGATAATGACGCCATCCTGGCGCGACTGTTCATCGGCACCCTGAAAGGGTTGGCCTTTGAGTGGTTCATGAAACTCCCGGAAGATTCTATCAAGAACTGGGGCGACTTGGAGAAGCTATTCTTAACACGCTTCTTCGAAGATGACTCCGAGGTCACAATGCCCACCCTGTTAGCTACGAGACAGCGAAAGGGAGAGTCTGTCAAATCTTTCGTGGAAAGATTTCGGAACGTGGCACTCCGGTGTCCAAGCGGTATGACCCAGGCCACCCTGGTGGAAACATGCCGCCACAACCTCCAAACCTCACTCCTTGCTCAAATAGGAGTTGCTGAAAGCCGCACCTGGAAACAATTAGTCCAACAAGGTGAACAGGCTGAGGAGATTGTTGCCCGCGTCAGGGCAGAAGAAGGCAAGCCGCGGCCGAGAGGTCAACTAGGCGAGCGCCAGACACCTCCCTCCAGATAAAGCGGAAGGATAATTTGGCGACGGAGACCAAATCTCCCACCAAACCTCAACCAGCCAAGGCGAGTGGCTCTTCAAGCCAACCCCGCGCCGCGCAACAAGCAGTATTCCTTCAAGGAGGAACATGTCGATTCGCTCTTCAAGCTACTCAACAAGAGCAACCGACTGAAGCTCCCTGAGGCCAGGCGCCCTCAGGAAGTCGGCAAGACCGACAACCCCAACTACTGCTTGTACCACAGGATGTTTGGACACCCTACCAGAAGCTGTTACATCTTCAAGGACATCCTTCAGGCTCTGATTGACGCGGAGGTGTTGAAACTCCGACCAGAATAGAAGGAGGTGACAGCCAACATGACGTCAGTTCTCCAGTTTGGAAAACACCTCCAGCACCTGCAGGGTGGTCCCAATCCCAAGAGGAGACTAAGAGTGGTCAACACAGACCCTCACCAGCAGCAGGAGAAGGGCTTGGTACCCGTCCCTACGCCTCAAGGGGAAATCATGTGGGTCCACCCTGACCTAGTGGACAGCCAGCAGTGGACTACTGTAACCAACAGGAAGTCCAAAGGCAAGGCAAAAGCTTCGTCCTGCCATGTGGTATGTGCTTCCTCCCGAGAAGCAGAGGATGATGTTCCCTCACTGACTGATTCAGAAGAGGAAACAATAGTCTTGGCCGCAGAGCCCAACCAACCAATGACGGGGACTCGTTCAAGACAGCCCTACTTGAAGCAGTACGGCGAAGTGGCGGCAAACCCTCCACAACCGGCTGCAGAGCCAACTAGGCCCTCCACGAAGCCACCAGTGGAGAAACAAAAAGAGACTCGATTCTCTCGAGCTCTTCAAAAGGGTATAGCGGAGGGATCCACAACGCCTTACCGCTTTGATGTCTTGGCTCAATTGGCCACCATCCCAGCGCGGATCACCCTGTATGAGCTTCTAAGACTATCAAAGTCAACCAGGGAGGCTCTACAAGAAGCTCTGGCAAATGCTGAGGTCTTTATGACCCAGGTACCAAAGAAGGAAGATGTAGAGAATTGTCTCCACACCTCCCAGAATGCTCCCTGCATTACCTTCACGGCAGATGATATGCAGGTTAAAGGGAAGCATGATCGACCCCTGTACTTCACAGGTTATATCGGATCATCTGAGGTGAACCGCATTCAGGTAGATCCAGGGTCCGCATTGAGCATCATGCCCCGCCGAGTCATGCAACACCTCGGCATCCCTACCCACCGTCTGAGCCCTACACAGACGACTATCTACGGTTCAATGCCAACGGCACCCGTCCGATGGGAAAATCAAGCTCAAGTGCCAGATTGGGAGCCTCAAGTCGGAGGTGACGTGCTACGTCATCGATGCCGACACTTCCTACAATCTGCTGCTGGGACGACCATGGATCCACCGCAACTCCATCGTTCCCTCCACTCTTCACCAAGTCATGAAATACATTGACGCGAGTGGGAAGGTGCAAACGTTGGTTGCCGAAAGGTATCCGTTTAAGGGGGTCGAAAATTATTTCACGGACTCCCTCCTATATCAGGATCCGGTGGATGAAACCCCGCAACTGGAGGTGCCAGACTCTGGTAATGAGGCTGACACTGAGCCCGAGCAAGAAGAGTGCCTGTGGAAGTTGGAACCACTTGTAAAGAGCACTAATAAGCTCGATGTTGATAATACCATCGACGATGCAGGCGGTTGGTATATTAATGAGAATTTAGACTTTGAGTATTTTTCTGCGTGTGCATCCGATTCAATACCGTCGGATACTAGTACCGACGTAGACGATGACATCTGATCGGCAATGGATGCTTTGACATCATTGCATGTACCAGTAAAATCATCTTTCGGGACATACCAGGATAATGGTGATGCGCAGGAATCTATATTCATGGTTCCGACAAGACGAAAAGGCCAAACCAATCCTTTTTGGCGAATGACGACTGAACCAACGCCCCGCGAAGAATCGGAAAGTGAGGAGGAATCCCCTCAGCTCATCATTATGAACCAAAAGCGCTCAAAATGATGAAGTGCATGGGGTATGATCTAACCAACAGACCCGGGTTGAACTTCGGCAAAGGAAGGAGAACGCTACTTCGATCCTTTGTGCCGAAAGGGAAGGCCCCCGATTATTATCATCGGACGCGCCGGGTTGGGCTATGTATCAACTCCGGTCCCATCAGCCTCCGATTCTCAAGAATCGTCGAGCAACGATTACTCTTCAGACACATCATCTTGGGAGTCAGATGTCAGTGTCGGCAACATCTTCAAGGAACTTTCAGTGAACATGGTTTCGACAAGCCACCTGGAAGATGGAAATGAAGAAATGATCCAATCTGATACAGATCCTTGGATCAAACATTTAAATGCTCTTTGGGATACCCGCTTTGAACAGCGTGAGCCACCCACAGAAGACAAGGTTGTTCAGATCAACCTAGGAGATGAGACTAACCCAAGCCCATCTTCATAGTGACGGCCTGTCACCTTCAGAGAAGAAGGATCTAATATCTCTTGTACAAGAGTATATAGACGTCTTCGCCTGGAATTATGAGGACATGCCAGGACTTGATCCTCAAGTGGCCATGCACCGCCTCAACATCAATCCGGACGTAAAGCCTGTCAACAACAACAGCGACGGTTTCGCCCAGAAATAATGGAGGCAATTCAATCAGAAGTCAGAAACTTATTGATTCTGGCTTCATCAGGGAAGAACAACATCCCGACTGAGTAGCCGATCGTCCCCGTTTCCAAGAAGAACGGGAAGATCAGGATCTGCATCGACTTCCGCGATCTAAACGAGGCCTGCCCCAAAGACGAATTCCCATTGCCAATCACAGATGTTATGATTGACAATACTTGTGGATTCGAACGAATGTCCTTCATGGAGGGATTCTCAGGATACAATCAAATCAAAATGTATCCTGATGATGAAAAGCATATGTAACGCCCCGATCCTGCGGGTACGGAGACGTTACTGCAACGTATATACGCAAGTCAGAAATACCTTCACGTATATACGCTAAGCATCAGTACAGGCAAGAATCAGAGTGCGGAAGCACGTGGTGCATTATACATTTCAACACATGAGTACAGTTACAAAGTTATCACCAGATGTGATCCAATATTACATGAATATTACATCACCAATATGGCGCAAATGCGAGAATACAAGGAAATGTACAAGTATGAACAGTACACAGACACTCACGAGTTACAAAAGGAAAACTCGAGAGGCACACAGGGGCCTTGAAGGATAGAGCTCTGAACGGTCTGCTAGAGATCCACGCTTCAGCTGCGCCACTCTGATCAGCAACTGGGAGAATCCACACGCTCCAAGCTCCGACATGTTCCAAGCTCCAGGACCTGGACATGAGGATCCAGGGGAGTCAGATGAAACTCCCCAGGCGAGTGGTGATGTAAAAGCCAGGTGGCGAGCAAGGGTAAGTACATGTATAGCGATAAAACCGAATAAAGCCGAGGATGAGCAAATCTGATTGTATGGTTTCAGATCACGGCTTCATAAGACTAGTACGTCGAAGGAATAATCCAAACAAGGAAACCCTCATCTATATACCTTTGTCTCATGTCACCATAATCCAAGCACATACAACCCGACTGTACTCAGGGCATGATAAGAAAATGAACAGGAGGCAGATGGATACAAGGGATAAAGCAAAGTATGAGCAGTTAATACGATAATACTCTTAAAGCCGAAAATCTGAAGTAAAATCCCGGACAAACAAATATGGTAAGGCATATCACAGATTCATAGCCGTTTAAGTTGCAGGCTTTAGTATGCGTCCCATTCCACATACTTCTACTTACAAGTTAAAGAGCCGGTTATTATCTTGACACTTTATTATTACTCGTCTTACCCTGATATCTAGCTATGTGAACTAGCGTCCCAGCACACATAGATCCATATCCGAGTAAAGCAAGATTGTTATTGGAAACCAGCGGGGGTATCAACGAACTATGTTTACAGTGGGTCCCGTACATACCCGGGACCACGGCCCAGGATTGTTCCGTTGCTTGGTGGACGGAACCAGCCGCAAGGCTAACAGGAGGGACTTATGTATGCCCTTATCATGATGGTACCAGGAAGGAGGGAGCCAGCACTCCCCTCGGTCGCCTAGAGGCCCACAGGTCAGACCGGAAGTTTTAGTTGCACAACATGCCTAATACCACTGTAAACACGAACACATATTGATAGCCGCATGTTTCCCCCGACCCGATGCAAGTTGTTCCTTTTATGAATTATTAGATGATTATCAGATTCCGGGAATGAGCAAGAGCAAGTCAGGAATATCAGGAGTACTGTACGTACTATAATGTATCAAGATGTGTAACAGGAGTACAGTTGTACTATCAAGATGTCAAGTCATCATTCCCGTTATCGTGATAATCATGAGAGTCAAGTATATCATGCTGGGTGTCAAGTGATAGCATGACAAGAGGATGATATTTGGCAAGTGACCAATCATGTCAAGAGATTGATATTAGTCCGGTGGCAAGTCATGTCATAGCAGATAACAAGTCATGTTATAATCAGAAGCCAGTGCCAAGTGGTAGCATGTCCGATGTTAGGTGATAACACATCAGCTGCCAGGTGATATACATGTGTTAAATAGTAGCATGAAAATGACAAGTAGTATAAACAGGTGACAGGCATTAGCATGTAGATGGTAAGTATCAAGTAAAAGCATATCAAGTTTGTTAAGTAATAGAATAATAGTTGAACATAATCAAAGAAGGCGTTAGTTCCAAACAGCATAAGTCATGAATAATACAAGTCGACCGATGAAATAGGAAAGTCAAAGGGGAAAGCGAGAACACTCGCATAACCAATAAAATAGTAAGGCAAGAGGATAGCGAGATCACTCGCCTAAATCTTAGTGAAATCTCTGATGTCCGGAATCCAGGAAATCGACGCGTCAGTGCGTTAGAGAGAGAGTAAGGGAGAAGTCCAGGGAGAGAAAAGTATATGGAATTGGAGTGTGCACAGGGAAACGCGGGTTTGAGCATGGGATGCGAGGGTCGCATACGCGGGAATCGCATCGCGGGAAATACCAGACGCAGGAAATAGCAGACGCGGAAGTCACAAATGCGGGAGTCGCGTCGCGAAGGTGCCACAAACGCGGGGTTCGAGACCCGTGTTCAAATCAGGACGCGAGGAGAACGCGGACGCGAGTATAAACTCTGCGTCACGACAAAATGAATAGAACACAGACGCGGGCATGGGATCCACGTTAGGAAACAACAGAGAGAAGGGAAGGTGATATTCGTTAAGTGACAAGTCTTGTAATAACAATATATGATGCAAGTCCCGAGGATAAGGTCCATATAGAAAGAAGTGTTTAACCACGTCAAACAGTCAAGATTAGTCGACTAGGGAGATATAGTAGTCTACTTATGAAGGAGTTAGTCGACTATAGATAAGTGATAAGTCGACTAGTAATGCTGCGTTTCAGAAAGCTGCGTCTTCAGAAAAAGTTTAGTCGACTAGGGGAAAAAGATAGTCGACTAGAAGGTTGCGTTTCAGAATTAAGGCTGCGTTTCAAAAGGGTTAGTCGACTTGGGATAAGAGGGTAGTCGACTAATAAGGGTCTCAAGTCGACTAATGACTGGGTCAAGTCGACTAACAGAGTACAAAACAGAGAGCAGAACCTGACTTTTTGAGGGTTGCGTTTGATGATAAAAACACAAGTATAATGATAAGTTCTTTGTTAAAGTGGTCGCCAATTATCACCAAAACGATCACCGGAATAATCGCGAACGATTACCGGAAATCTACAGCGATAAAGCTCGGCCCCAATCCAAAAGGAGGGTACCGGCCCAAGAGTCTTGCCGATGATGAAGAGCACGGCCCCCAATCCAACGGAGGTGGCCGGCCCTAAAGGAGAAGGAGAGAGGTTGATGGTGCAAGTCCAGTTCAATATCCAAAGTTGGAGTTTTGGAAACGAAGCTTCGGGGAGCGAAGCTTTAGGTCATCGGAAAGAGCACGACGAGGAGATGAAGACGGCGCGGTCGTTGGTGGGTAAGATGGAGTATAAGATGGTGGAGATGGTGGAGAAATTATGGAGGTTAATGGGTTGTTTGGTGGAAAAGAAGAGGAAGAAGATGGTGATGGAAGTGGTGTTGTGGTTGTAGTTGTTGGTGAAATGAAGGAGGAGATGGAGGAGGAAGACGTGGTGGAATTTGTGGTGAAAATGGAGGTGGAGAGAGTGGAGAAATGGCTAGCCAAATGGGTCACCATGGCTGCCAAGGTGCGTGGCCTGTTGGCTTCATGCTCTCTGTTGGAAGAAAGGAGGAGAAGAGAAATAATAATGGAGAGAGAAAGGGGAAGCATTTATATAAGGGGATAAATGATTACAAGTTTGACTTGGAATCCCATTTTTGTGATGAAACCTGCGTTTCCTCTCCAAACGCAGCCCACATTCTTGCGTTTAGGCCAAAATGGGCTAAACGCGGGAATTAAAGCCGCATCCAGGGAAAATGCAAAAAAGTTGCGTTTAACAAAAGGACAAAAGTCATAATGACTTGATTGGGATTGATTGGCAGTGCATTAAATGCAGCATGAAGAGGATCTCCGCATTAAATGCAAAATCTCAGGAGTGAAGCTCGCGTTTGACGAGGAGAGAGAAAAAGTGGGAAAATATCTGGACACTATTCCGGTATCTGGGAAAACATCGAAAACTCCGGAAAAGTCCCAAAAATAAAGTAACTTGAAAAGCTTCCCAAAAATTCTCAAAAATAATAAATATTATAAAAAGATTTTTGGTGAAATCGGTTTTCAAGAATTCAATCTCATTTTCAAAATAAAAATCCTGAAGTCAATGGTCAATACCGGTCTACACCGGGTCGGCCAGATTTTGATAAAATCTGAAAAATCCCAGAAAATGTCTGAAAGAAGAAAATATAATTCTAAGAAGTAATATGAAAGCGGAATCTAGAAATTTGATTTCAATTGTAAATTAAAATTCCTGAAATCAACCAGTGATACTGGCCGACACCCAATCTAGTGAAATTTTGATAAATTTAGAAAATTCTCAAAAAAAGTATTTAGATAGAAAATGTGATTTTAAGAAGTTACTGGAAAGCCGTTTCTTGAAATTCAACTCCGTTTGTAAATTAAAAATCTGAGAATCGATCAGTGGTATCGGTCGATACCGGTTTTGAAGATTTTCAACTTAATTCAGGAAAATTCCAGAAAATCATAGAAAATCCAAAATATTGGAAAACAGTATTTAAAATTGAAATCGGTCATTTGGAATAACAAAAAGATCAAATTGAGAAATCTACTAGGATCAAGTCCCCGGTTCAGACTAGGGCTGACTCCGAGTTCACAAATCCGAATCCAAGGCAATACGATCATATGAATAATTCATAATACAAAACAAATACAGGAAGTAAATCAAAAATACGATCAGAAAATACGAATACGCAACTAAGTACGTATTCCGGGAACGGGGTGTTACAGCATACCTCCTTCAGGACTCCTCTAGGGTATATTGCTATACTGTCATGCCTTTTGGACTGAAGAATGCGGGGGCAACCTACCAAAGGGCATGAATGCCATTTTCCATCAGCAAATGCGCAAAACGGTGGAATGTTATGTCGATGACATTGCGGTGAAAAGTCGCATTAAAGGAGATCACATAGCTGATCTGAAGGTGGTCTTCGACATCATGCGGGCTCATCAATTGAAGATGAACCCCACCAAGTCCTTCCTGGGGGTAGCCAGTGGCAAATTCCTAGGATTTGTTGTGACTTCCACAGGAATCCATTTGGATCCGGAGAAAGTCCGCGCTATCCAAGAGATGCAACCCCCGAGAAACCTCAAGTAACTTAGGGGTTTACAGGGTCGATTGGCGTACATCCGCAGGTTCATCTCAAACCTCTCCGGAAGATGCCAGCCCTTCGCTAAGTTGATGAAGAAGGGTGTCTCGTTCATTTGGGACGATGCTTGCCAACAAGCGTTTGAGGAAATCAAACAATACCTCACCCAACCACCAGTCCTTGCAGCCCCGGTGTGTAACGCCCCGATCCCAATGATACGGGGACGTCACTGCAACGCATATACGTCGGTCAGATGGTGCCCCCACGTATATACGCTAAGCATTAAGTACAACAAGTATCAGAGTACAACACACAGCGTGGTATGTTCATATGCCAACATACAAAAGATAAATACAAAGTTATACCAGTTATGATAAGCAACATCACTATACAAGTGTCCTTTATCACAACCCAAGTCCAATGACAAAATACAATCAAAAATACAAAAATGCTCACGTGAGGATGGGGATCCCGTGAACCAAAAAGGAGAGTCGGCACTATGGGACTAGAGCTGGTCAGCCTGCTCAGAAAAGTAAGCCCGGTCCTCTGTGGAAGGCTCCACTTCGTTCCAAGCCTCGAAATCTGAATATGCAAATCCAAAGGGTCAAGACATAATACAAGAAATAAAATAGCCAAGTGACAAGGACCATGAATAGAGATAAAGAAGTAATACTAAGTAACAGTGCGTGACAAGAGACGTAAACTAAATACGATAAAGACATATGCAATAATTCTACAATGGACGTCTTATTATTATTACTTGTCTTACTGTGATATCTAGCTATGTGACCCAGCGTCCCAGAGCACATAGATCCATATCATAGTAAAGCGAGGTTGTTATTGGAAACAGCGGTTGTATCGACGAACTATGTTTACAGTGGGTCCCGTGCATGCCCGGGACCACGGCCCAGTATTGTTCCGTTGCTTGAAGACGGAACCTGCCGCTAGGCTAACAGGAAAGTCATGACAGTAAACAGGAAAGGGAGGAAGCACTCCCCTCGGTCCCCTGGAGTACCGCAGGTAAGACCGGAAACATGGTGCACATCCTAATACCACTGTAAACACGAACACGTATCGATATCCGCATATTTCCCCCTGTCCCCCATGTAAGTTGGTGTATTTTAATAAAAGTCGGGTACATCATGCTTGGTGTTTTAGGGATAGCATGAAGGGTTGGTGGTACTTCACATTTTAACGTGTTATGGAATAACAATATGTAACAACATGTCATGAGGCATAATACAGTAAAGTCCATCAGGTAACAAGTCATGTAGTACAGGTATGAAGCATAAACAAGACTAATGTAATATACATGCATCAGGGAAAAATCAGAAAGTCAAAAGAAAGGAGTCAGAAATCTGTCCCAGAAAATAGGCTGCCGGTCGACTGGTGATATAACTGGCGGTCGAGTCCCAGTCGACTGCCGGTCGACCGTACCGAGTGCGTGAGCTCCAGATTTTGGCCGGTCGACTGCCGGTCGACTGGTCCACCCTAATTTTCTAAGCCGGTCGAGTCTGCGGTCGACTGCCGGTCGACCGCCAGCTCAAATCCGTGCACATTGTGCACATCGGTAGAGTGATCGGTCGACTGCCGGTCGACCGATCCTCTGAAATAGGCTGCTGTTAAGGCAGAAAATCTGATTTTCACATGGGTTGTTTCTAACAGTTTAAAGGTGGGATTTTTATGGCATTATAGGACCTGATCTACTACTACAAGCACACTAAAACAGAGAATAGCCATGGTGATTAATATGTTCACATGGGAGAGTTGGATTTGCGTGTTAATGACCAAAAAATAGGATTTTTAGGTTATAATAGTACTAGGATCTCTACCCTAAGTATGTGGAATATTAGCTAGGTCTTGGTGAGTAAGAACTCACCTGGATGTGCTGGTTCAGAGTCTAGATCCAAGGATGGAGATGGTGAGGGCTTCAATCCACACTTGTAGTTGAAGCTAGGGTTGAAGAATTGCTCTCCTTGGTGTTGCCTTGGGAGTGATGGTTGAATTGAAGCTCTAGATGAAGTCCTTGATGAATCCCTTGTGATCTAGGGGTGGTTGTGAAGAGATTGGGTTGATTGGAGCTAGGGTTTGCTTGAGGAAGGAGAAGGGGATTTTGGAGAAGATTTCTTCTCTTGTTTGAAGAAATGAGAAAAAAAGGGGAAGTTTGCAAATGATAAGAATTTATAGTTTGGGATTTATGTGAAGGGGTTGGGATTAATGTGAAAGAAAAGGGTTTTCTTGCAAATTGTGGGGTGAGGTGTCCCCTCACTTGGACACATGGCCGGCTGAGGGAAGGAGAGAGAGTTAGTGGGGTTAGGTAGGAGGGTGAGTGGGAAATGAGGTGGAATGAAGTGGAAAAGGAATTTTGTAATTTTTTGAAAAATGCCCGAAATTCAAGTATATCGGAATGGTCTGGAAATTTTACCAAAAATCAAGAAAAATATTTGAAGACCAATGGTGAAATTCGTTTGAAGAAATACTGTATAGATTTTTAATTAAAAATCTCGGAATCAGTTATTTACCGACTCCAAAAGAATTTTCATAAATTTATAAAAATCTCAGAAAAAGAGTATAAGCAGGAAATATGATTCTAAGCAATAAAGTCTAAAGGACTTTCTAAAAATTCCTAACAGTTTGGAAGATAAAAATTCGGAAATCGGTCAGCGATACTGGCCGACACCGGTTTTGAAGAAATTCCTTTTAATTCTAGAAAATTCCAGAAAATCACATAAAATCCAAAATATTAGAAAATGACATTTGAAATTAAAATTGGTCAAATACGGAAGGTAAATCGGAAATACGATCGAAAGACTGAATACGTAACTAAGTACGTATTCCGGGGAAGGGGTATTACAATCCACCCACCTTACAAAAATTTCGTCCTCGAAATTTCATAAGGTGAAAGATTACAGGAAAAGCAACAGATAGATACGGATACAAGGAAAGATAACGGTAAAGAAGAGTAGAAGAAAAGAGTCTTACCCAATCAAGATGTGAAAAGTTGAGGATAACGCTCCCGGATAACGTCCTCACGCTCCCAAGTGGCCTCTCCTGGCGCATGCCTGTTCCAAGACACCAATACCAAAGGAATAGCTCTGTTCTTCAGTGTCTTGACACTCCTATCCAGAATGGCCATCGGCTGCTCTTGGTATGATAAATCAGGTTGTAACTCCAGCTCAGAATGATCTAGAATATGGCTGTCATCCCTGACATACTTCCTCAACTGGGACACGTGGAAGACATTATGCACCCCGTCCAAAGATGGCGGCAATGCCAATCTATAGGACACATCTCCCACACGATCCAGGATCTCGAATGGGCCTATATACCTCGGACTTAACTTCCCACGAGCACCGAACCGGATCACTCCCTTGGTAGGTGATATCCTCAAGAACACATGATCTCCGGTCTGGAACTCCAATGGCCTCCTTAGAGTGTCTGCCCAACTCTTCTGCCTACTCTGAGCAGCCCTGAGATGATCTCTGATAACCCTGACTTTCTCTGTAGTCTGCATCAGAATCTCAGGTCCCAAAAGACTCCTCTCACCGACTTCATCCCAACAAATCGGTGATCGGCACTTCCTACCATACAATGCCTCAAAAGGTGCCATCTTAATACTTGCCTGGTAGCTGTTGTTATATGAAAACTCAGCCAAGTGAAGATGGTCTTCCCAGATCCCCCAAAGTCAATCATGCAAGCCCTCAACATATCTTCAAGGATCTGGATAGTCCTCTCAGATTGTCCGTCTGTCTGAGGATGATAAGAAGTACTGAATTTCAGACGAGTTTCCAGACTTTCTTGGAGACTCTCCCAGAAATGAGATCTGAATCTGGTGTCTCTATCTGACACAATACTAACTGGAACTCCATGCAGACGAACCACCTCCTTCATATACTTATCTGCCAGAACCTCTGTCGACTGGCCTACCCTGAATGGTATGAAGTGAGCTGACTTGGTAAGGCGATCAACTATCACCCACACCGCATTATTACCCCTGGGACTCCGAGGTAACGCCGTCACAAAATCCATGGTGATATGCTCCCACTTCCATTCGGGTATCGGCAAAGGTTGAAGAAGTCCAGCTGGTCTCTGATGTTCGATCTTTATCTGCTGGCAAACCAAGCACTTGGCAACAAACTGGGCTATCTCCCTCTTCATAGCATTCCACCAAAAGTGCTTCTTCAGGTCCTGGTACATCTTGTTTCCCCCAGGGTGTATAGAATAAGCTGAACTGTGTGCTTCCTCCAAAATCTTCTGTCTGACTTCTCCTCGGGGAACACAAAGTCTATCTCCAAAATACAATGCACCATCTTGGTGAATGCAGATATCCGACCTCAATCCAGCCTCCACCTGAGCTCTGAATGTCAGCAATCTGGGGTCCTCCTTCTGAGCTCCCTTGATCTCCTCTATCAATGATGACTGGATCTGTAAAGCCATGAACTGCCCGGCCTTATCACCTCCTCGCACTAACATCAAATCCAATCTGATGAATTCCTGAATCAACTCTCTCTGCTGAGTAAGGTGGACTAGCACTCTGTTCTCCGGCATCCTGCTCAGTGCATCAGGAACGGTATTGACTTTGCCGGGATGATACTGCAAGTCAATATCGTAGTCCGCCATAAGCTCCAACCACCTCCTCTGCCTCATATTCAACTCCTTCTGCGAGAAAATATACTTGAGGCTCTTGTGGTCTGTGTATATCAACACCTTGTCTCCCAGAAGGTAGTGTCTCCAGATCTTTAAAGCAAATATCACAGCTGCCAACTCCAAGTCATGAGTTGGGTAATTCCTCTCATGAGGCTTCAACTGCCTAGATGCATATGCTATAACATGATCATGTTGCATAAGCACACACCCCAGGCCTTTACCTGATGCATCACAGAAAATGACCATCCCCCCTCTTCCTGAAGGAGTCCTCAAGATTGGAGCTGTGATAAGCCTCTGCTTCAACCGCTCAAATGCTACATCACAACCTTCTGTCCATAAGTATCTCTCCCCTTTCCTGGTGAGCCTGGTCAACGGAGCTGCAAGTCTAGAGAAATCCTGGACAAAGCGTCTGTAATATCCGGCCAGTCCAAGAAAGCTCTTTATCTCGGTCACCGTCTTCGGAACTGGCCAATTCTGCACTGCCTGGACTTTACTAGGATCAACGGAAATTCCTTCTGCTGAAACTATGTGTCCAAGGAAAGCCATGCTGTCCAACCAGAATTCACACTTGCTCCTCTTGGCATGAAGCTGCTCCTGCTGAAGAGTCTGCAACACAATCCTCAAGTGCTCTGCATGCTCCTTATAACTCTTCGAATAGATCAGGATGTCATCTATAAACACCACTACAAACTGATCCAGGTAAGGAGAGAACACTCGGTTCATCAAGTCCATGAAGACTGCAGGGGCATTTGTGACTCCGAAAGGCATAACCAGAAACTCATAGTGGCCATATCGGGTCCTGAAGGCCGTCTTCGGAACATCTTCCTTCTTCACCCTCAGCTGATGGTAACCCGACTGCAAATCTAACTTAGAAAATACACGGGCTCCATGAAGCTGATCAAACAAGTCATCAATCCGGGGCAAGGGATACTTGTTCTTGATGGTGACCTTGTTCAACTCCCTATAATCAATACAAAGCCTCTTACCACCATCCTTCTTATTCGCCAAGAGCACTGGAGCTCCCCATGGTGAAGTGCTTGGCCGAATCAATCCCTTGTCCGAATACTCCTGCAGCTGCTTCTTCAGGATCTCCAACTCCGTCGGTGCCATCCTGTATGGAGCCTTAGATATAGGAGCTGTCCCTGGAATTGTATCAATGGAGAACTCCACTATCCTCTTCGGTGGAAGTCCTGAAATCTCAGCAAAGACTTCTGGAAATTCATCCCACACTGGCACTCCCTTCTGAACCTCCGAAGTGGTCATCTGAATCTTCTTCTTAGCAGGCTTCACCTCTCCGCTAAACTGGAACTCCGGCTGACGCGGGATTCTGAAATTGATCTTCCTTCCTCTACAGTCAATCACTGCATAGTACTGACTGAGCCAGGTCATGCCTAAGATCACGTCGTACCCTTTGGTGTCTAGTACGAGCATGTCTATGGCCAAGATCTTACCACAAAGCTCCACTGGACAGTCAGCACAAACTCTAGAAGATACAACTACCCCATTCCCTGTACTTATCTCCCACTTGTGGTCTAAAGCCTTAACAGGTATGGAATGAACAGCCACAAAATGATCGGAGATATAACAGTGGGATGCACCTGAATCGAAGAGTGCGAGAACAGGTATAGAATGAACTCTGATGTTACCTGTAATCACCTCCTCTGAAGCCTCAGCCTCCTCTGCTGTCAGGTTGTAGGCCTGACCTCTACCACGCCCTGCTGCTGTTCTGGCTCCTCTCTGCACTGGGCGAGCAACATGTGGTGGAGGAAGGGGAAGAGCTCTCCTCATCACTGGTCCCTGGTGTCTCTGCCCAACTGGCCCTGGTAGTGCCCTCTGTACATTCTGCCCCTGAGGTGCCGGCAAGGTTTGGTTAGCAAATCCCACCCTCCTGTGCGGACAGGTCTCCACGGCATGGTCTCGTGCTCCACACACCAAACACCATCCGTTTGCCCTCCGGCAATTCTGCTGGGAGTGTCCTGGCTTCTGGCAGAAAATGCAGATAAGACCTGGTCGAGCCATCTGGTAAGGAACTGCTCTGAAGGGTTGCCTGGCCTGGACCTTCGTTGCTCTGGACGGTCCTCCTCTGCCCTCTGGCACAAACGGCCTCTTCATGGCCTGGTTCTCTTGCTTCTTCTGAAACCCACGCTCCACCTCTCGAGCGATGGTGAGAACCTCAGCATAGGTCTTCAGCTGCTGGGGCATCAGAAACATCTGGATCTCCATCTGTAAACCCTGCTGAAACCTGCTTGCCCTCTTCTCTTCATCTGACACCATGTAAGGGGCAAAGCGACTCAGCCTGAGGAATTCTGCAGCATACTCATCCACAGATCTATCCCCCTGTTGAAGCCTGAGGAACTGCTCCTCCATGTCCTTCTGAGCAGTGGCGGGAAAGAACCTGCTATAAAAGCTCTTGGAGAACGTATCCCAAGAGATAGGTTCCTTCAAGCGAGCCTCCTCTGCAAGCCACCAAGTCCTGGCTATGTCCTTCAGTTGGATCTTTGCAACCTCCACTTGGTTCTCTTTAGGCACCCTGGCGGCGTTCAGCAGATCGGTGGTGTCTGTTAACCACTGTTCAGCCTCTAATGGTCTCTCGACTCCCGTGAAGACGGCCGGTTGCAGCCGCCGGAAGTCTGACACGTTCCCAGGCCTCTGCTCCTTCGGAGCTGCCAACTCCTGCCTGAGGAGCTCAGTCTGCTGCTGCTGATTCTCCATCTGCTGTTGCTGGTTTCCCAGCATAGACTGAATGATCCTCAGGACATCAGCACCCTCTCCTCCTACTGGTCCATTCGGTACTTGCCCGACATTGTTGCGACCCGAACGTCTCTCCATACCGAAAGGGATAAGATCTGGAATTGGAAACAAGGGAAAGGAGTTTAGGATACGAAGGAATTGATCAACGAAGGAATCAAGAAGGACTATATAACTTTGTACATTGTAGTTGGCATTAGCAAATCACTAGAATTTGCCACTTGGTTGTACTTTTAGGTTTGAGAGCCTAGGCTCTGATACCAACCTGTAACGCCCCGATCCCAATGATACGGGGACGTCACTGCAACGCATATACGTCGGTCAGATGGTGCCCCCACGTATATACGCTAAGCATTAAGTACAACAAGTATCAGAGTACAACACACAGCGTGGTATGTTCATATGCCAACATACAAAAGATAAATACAAAGTTATACCAGTTATGATAAGCAACATCACTATACAAGTGTCCTTTATCACAACCCAAGTCCAAAATGACAAAATACAATCAAAATACAAAAATGCTCACGTGAGGATGGGGATCCCGTGAACCAAAAAGGAGAGTCGGCACTATGGGACTAGAGCTGGTCAGCCTGCTCAGAAAAGTAAGCCCGGTCCTCTGTGGAAGGCTCCACTTCGTTCCAAGCCTCGGAATCTGAATATGCAAATCCAAAGGGTCAAGACATAATACAAGAAATAAAAATAGCCAAGTGACAAGGACCATGAATAGAGATAAAGAAGTAATACTAAGTAACAGTGCGTGACAAGAGACGTAAACTAAATACGATAAAGACATATGCAATAATTCTACAATGGACGTCTTATTATTATTACTTATCTTACTGTGATATCTAGCTATGTGACCCAGCGTCCCAGAGCACATAGATCCATATCATAGTAAAGCGAGGTTGTTATTGGAAACAGCGGTTGTATCGACGAACTATGTTACAGTGGGTCCCGTGCATGCCCGGGACCACGGCCCAGTATTGTTCCGTTGCTTGAAGACGGAACCTGCCGCTAGGCTAACAGGAAAGTCATGACAGTAAACAGGAAAGGGAGGAAGCACTCCCCTCGGTCTCCTGGAGTACCGCAGGTAAGACCGGAAACATGGTGCACATCCTAATACCACTGTAAACACGAACACGTATCGATATCCGCATATTTCCCCCTGTCCCCCATGTAAGTTGGTGTATTTTAATAAAAGTCGGGTACATCATGCTTGGTGTTTTAGGGATAGCATGAAGGGTTGGTGGTACTTCACATTTTAACGTGTTATGGAATAACAATATGTAACAACATGTCATGAGGCATAATACAGTAAAGTCCATCAGGTAACAAGTCATGTAGTACATGTATGAAGCATAAACAAGACTAATGTAATATACATGCATCAGGGAAAAATCAGAAAGTCAAAAGAAAAGGAGTCAGAAATCTGTCCCAGAAAATAGGCTGCCGGTCGACCTCCGGTCGACTGCCGGTCGACTGGTGATATAACTGGCGGTCGAGTCCCGGTCGACTGCCGGTCGACCGTACCGAGTGCGTGAGCTCCAGATTTTGGCCGGTCGACTGCCGGTCGACTGGTCCACCCTAATTTCCTAAGCCGGTCGAGTCTGCGGTCGACTGCCGGTCGACCGCCAGCTCAAATCCGTGCACATTGTGCACATCGGTAGAGTGATCGGTCGACTGCCGGTCGACCGATCCTCTGAAATAGGCTGCTGTTAAGGCAGAAAATCTGATTTTCACATGGGTTGTTTCTAACAGTTTAAAGGTGGGATTTTTATGGCATTATAGGACCTGATCTACTACTACAAGCACACTAAAACAGAGAATAGCCATGGTGATTAATATGTTCACATGGGAGAGTTGGATTTGCGTGTTAATGACCAAAAAATAGGATTTTTAGGTTATAATAGTACTAGGATCTCTACCCTAAGTATGTGGAATATTAGCTAGGTCTTGGTGAGTAAGAACTCACCTGGATGTGCTGGTTCAGAGTCTAGATCCAAGGATGGAGATGGTGAGGGCTTCAATCCACACTTGTAGTTGAAGCTAGGGTTGAAGAATTGCTCTCCTTGGTGTTGCTTTGGGAGTGATGGTTGAATTGAAGCTCTAGATGAAGTCCTTGATGAATCCCTTGTGATCTAGGGGTGGTTGTGAAGAGATTGGGTTGATTGGAGCTAGGGTTTGCTTGAGGAAGGAGAAGGGGATTTTGGAGAAGATTTCTTCTCTTGTTTGAAGAAATGAGAAAAAAGGGAAGTTTGCAAATGATAAGAATTTATAGTTTGGGATTTATGTGAAGGGGTTGGGATTAATGTGAAAGAAAAGGGTTTTCTTGCAAATTGTGGGGGTGAGGTGTCCCCTCACTTGGACACATGGCCGGCTGAGGGAAGGAGAGAGAGTTAGTGGGGTTAGGTAGGAGGGTGAGTGGGAAATGAGGTGGAAATGAAGTGGAAAAGGAATTTTGTAATTTTTTGAAAAAATGCCCGAAATTCAAGTATTTCGGAATGGTCTGGAAATTTTACCAAAAATCAAGAAAAATATTTGAAGACCAATGGTGAAATTCGTTTGAAGAAATACTGTATAGATTTTTAATTAAAAATCCCGGAATCAGTTATTTACCGACTCCGAAAGAATTTTCATAAATTTATAAAAATCTCAAAAAAAGAGTATAAGCAGGAAATATGATTCTAAGCAATAAAGTCTAAAGGACTTTCTAAAAATTCCTAACAGTTTGGAAGATAAAAATTCGGAAATCGGTCAGCGATACTGGCCGACACCGGTTTTGAAGAAATTCCTTTTAATTCTAGAAAATTCCAGAAATCACATAAAATCCAAAATATTAGAAAATGACATTTGAAATTAAAATTGGTCAAATACGGAAGGTAAATCGGAAATACGATCGAAAGACTGAATACGTAACTAAGTACGTATTCCGGGGAAGGGGTATTACACGGTGTCCGGAAAGCCTTTCCTGGTGTACGTCCGGGCAATGGACCATTCTTTGGGAGCTCTACTAGCTCAGAATGATGAAGAAGGACGAGAACAGGCAATCTACTATCTGAGTAGAACAATGATCGGAGCGAACATCGGTACAACCCGATCGAGAAGGAATGTTTGGCACTAGTGTTCGCCATTCAGAAAATGCGACACTATCTGGTAGGCCAGACTATAAATGTCATATCAAAAGTCAACCCCCTGAGGTTACTTATGACAAAGCCTTCTTCACTAAATGGCCGGCTGGCAAAATGGGCCATGTTGCTATCCCAGTATGATATGCACTTTCTGCCGCAGAAAGCCATTAAGGGACAAGCGGTGGCAGACTTCCTAGCTGAACACCCAGATCCGAGGGCAGCCAAAGTCTACGAGGATCTCCCAGACGAAGTGGCCGAAGTCTACCTGACTCAGACATCGTTCGAAAGTCAAGTGTGGCAACTTTTCTTCGACGGTGCATCAAGGACAAGCCCCAAGGGACACGTAGTGGCGGGGGTAGGAGTAGTACTTGTCTCCCCACAAAATTATGTGATCCCCCGAGCTGTCTCGCTAACGGAGCCTTGTTCCAACAATGTGGCGGAGTACAATGCTCTATTGATCGGGATGCAGCTCGCCGATGAGATTGGCGTTAAAAATCTCGAGGCATACGGTGACTCTAAACTCATCGTCAGCCAAATTCGCGGGGAGTACGAAGTCAGACATGAAGACTTAGTACCCTATTACAACGCAACTATCCGCATGGCCGAGGGGTTTGCTAACTTCTACATCGACCATGTACCGCACAGGCAAAATGCGCACGCCGATGCACTCGCATCCCTTGCAGCCTCCCTAGCTCTTCCAGCTGGAGCAATGGAGAAAATATTCGTCTACAGCCACGACTTGCATTGCCCGAAAAATACTCTCAAGGACTATCAGGAGTCAAAGGGAGATTGTCGATGCAAAGAAGTGCTGGAATTGTCGGCCGGTCCAGAGCTTAAAGACTGGCGATTCCCCTACATCGACTATGTCTTGTACGGCATCCTGCCTGAGGACGCCAAAGAGGCGGCTGCCATTCGAAGGAAAGCCCCTAAGTTTTACTATAATGCGATTACACGAACATTGTATCGTCGGTCGCATGACGGGATCTTACTCCGGTGCCTCTCACCAAAGAGGCCCAGGAGGTATTGAAAGAGGCCCACGACGGTACGTGCGGAGCCCATCAACCTGGCCCAAAACTGGCACATCGACTCCAAAGATTGGGTTACTATTGGCCCAAGATGGTTGCCGACGCCGTCGCCTATGCCAAAAGATGTCACGCTTGCCAAATACATGGAGATTTTATCCATCAAGCACCAGGGTACCTCCACTCTACGACCTCTACATGGCCATTTGAAATGTGGGGGATGGATGTGGTTGGTCCTATCAGCCCACCATCATCAAAGGGACATCGGTTCATTCTAGCAATAACTGATTACTTTTCCAAATGGGCCGAAGCCATTCCTTTGAAGGAGGTGAAGTCGTCTAACGTGATCAAGTTCGTAAAACATCACGTTATTTACCGTTTCGGTGTACCTCGGCGGATTGTCCATGACAATGGACCCCAGTTCATCAGCCAGGCATTCCAGAGATTCTGCGCTAAGTTCAGAATCCAGAGTGTGTCCTCAACGGCATACTATCCTGCCGCTAATGGCCTCGCAGAAGCTTTCAACAAGACCATTGGCAAGCTTCTCAAAAAGTTCGTCTCGAAGAGTCAACGCGACTGGGACGACAGGCTAGGCGAATGCTTATGGACCTATCGCACAACAGTGCGAACCC
Organism: Agave tequilana; assembly: GCA_038442645.1. Classification (NCBI taxonomy): domain Eukaryota; kingdom Viridiplantae; phylum Streptophyta; class Magnoliopsida; order Asparagales; family Asparagaceae; genus Agave; species Agave tequilana. The sequence continues at coordinate 23,081 of JAVJIF010027761.1, forward strand.
CGACAAAGGCCACGCCGTTTTCCTTGGTATACGGATGTGAAGCCGTGCTTCCCCTGGAAATCCAAATTCCATCTCTACGCGTCACCTTGACAGTGGAGATGACGACAGAGGAGAAGCATCGACAGCGACTCCAGGAACTGGAGGCCTTAGACGACAAGCGTCTGCAAGCCCAACAGCAAATCGAGCTCTACCAAGCTCGAATCACCAGAGCCTTCAACAAGAAAGTTAAAGTACGAACTTTCAAGAAAGGCGATCTTGTCTTAGCCGTCAGAAGACCCATGGTGATGACGCACAAGACAAAAGGAAAATTCCAACCCAAATGGGAAGGACCATTTGTGGTAGAGTCAGTCTACTCGAATGGATCATATCGCCTCATAACCTCGAATGGCGATACACTTATGATGCCAATCAATGGCAGATTCCTGAAGAAGTACTATCCTTAGATGGTATTCTTCCGCTGATCAAGTTAATAGTACACCTCTGATCAAAGCAAGAAGAATTTCTTCATTAACATCCGACGCCTCCAACGGCTAAGGATAGAGGAAAATGTTGGCTTTTAGCCCAACATAAGTCTTCGACAACTCATCATGCTGAGGGGAATAGCATGGCTAGCCCAACTCAAACGGTAGTTGGTAAAGGCACCTCAAATCCGTTGATAGCTGAGGGTTTGCTAAAAATCCTAAAGTGGACTTGGCTCCACTCTTTCCTCCACAATCCCCTACCAATTCTCATCCACAGAATGGTAGGTCTACAAAATACAACCATTACTAAGTTAACACTATATCTCTGGTAATGGAAACTTTTTAATATTCCTTGTCGAGTACAAATTTTGCTTGTCAACTCTACACGGAGTACCAAATTTTCAAATTTGCCAAGTTACACTACACCTCTGGCACTTCAAATCTCACTTTCAATTCTCATCCATAGAATGACAGGTCCTCAAACTGTTTTCGGCTCAAGCCAATTCTTGTCAAGTTAATATCACACCTCTGACAAAACTACTGTTTAAGTTAACATTATACCTCTAAGCAGTACTTCAAGTTTCTGCCAGGTTTAATATTACACCTCTGACAGTCACTTTTCTTCAGTCTTCCACATCGAAGCTGAAATGAATGATGCCAAGTTAACACTACACCTCTAGCATCTGAGTCATTGCTAAGTTCAACAATACACCTATGGCCATGACCTTTCCTCGACTTCCTTGTCCAAGTCGAGATGACCAATGCTAAGTTCAACATTACACCTCTAGCATTACCTCACTGTTAAGTTAAACATCACACCTATGGCAGTGACATTCTCAGTTTTTCCTAAACAAAACTGAAATACTTCTGAGTTAAGGTAATATCACACCTCTGACTCGCATCCTTATCAAGTTAACATTACACTTCCGACAAGACCACTTTCAACCCGTCAAGTTAATATCACACATCTGACGGTAACAAACCTTCCTAGACTCCCCACGAGTCTAATCTCACTTGTTATTCTCTTCAACAGAATAACAAGTCTACCTAAAAACATTGTTAGGTTAATACTACACCATCAACAGTGTTTCCCTCAAATCCCCAGTTGAGCTCAATCAAGTTAATCCCAAACACTTGATAAAAGTTCACCCTCCCTGGGGGTACCAATTATACTTGTCACTTTCTCTTACAAAGTGGCAGGTTCATCAAAAATTTCATCTCTGTCAAGTTAATATTACACCTCTGACAGTATTGTGAGAGTTCCTGAAATAGGATCTTTCCCTACAAAATTTGACTTATTAAAGTTACCATCATAATTTTAACAAAGTCAAAGATTCTTTACTTCTACGAGTCTAAGACAAAAAAGTTCAAGACAATGAAAGAGGCAAAAAGAAAAGTGTCACTTTTATTTATTTTCAAACATATGAAAGTGATACAAAACGCTCTCTTATACAATAAGATGGAGTGTTACAGTTAAAAACGCTCTCTTATACAATAAGATTGAGTGTTACAATTAAGGAGTACAAAGAAGTCCCTCTCTCTCTCAGAGGTTGCACTCACTCCTTATAAGCCGCGTCTGATTCCAAGTGCGCGATGTTTTGTGGCTACAATAGAAGCTGGTTACACCATAATGCATGATGTAAACATCGAAAGCGCCCTAGCTGACTAAGCTAAGAGCAATGGTGTTCTTGAGGTCTGGTGGCAACAGAAAGTCCTGCAACCCTTCGTTCAGGAGCATCTCTTTCCCTAGCAGGCCATCCAACGGACATAGACTATCCTTGATGTCACTCTGGAGTGGGAGAGGAAGAGGATCTTGTCCGCCACCACAACCACCGGAACCCTCATCGCCGTCATGCATAGCCTGACCATCTCTTGCCAGCAGGCATGAATGGCGAAGCAGATCTGAAGAGACCTTGGCGAGGGTTGGGTCCTCGTCAGAGACGTAATATACTCTCTTATAGGTGACGAGGACCATAATATACTCTCTTATAGGTGAACATCGAACAAGTTCGCCAGCCAAAGCATCCTTCCAGGGGCCCAGCAAACCAGCAAGTCTACCTGCAAGGAATGAAACAAAGGAATCAGAACAATCTGCAACTTAGTATGTTTCAACAGAGAAAAACTAAGTCGCAAATGCAGACTGCAGACGCGGGAATGATCCACGCAGTCAGCCAAGCAGACGCGGGAATGACCCACGCAGTGAGCCAAACTGCTGCGTCAGCAGAGACAAACGCGAATCAAAACGCGATCTCATTCTGCGCCCAAGTCGAAAGCACAGACGCCGAAAAGGCACAGATGCCGAAAGTTGCCATCTCCTTGTTGAGTGAACAAGAGTTGCAAGGCTCGGGTCTGAAACCTTTTTGGAATTCGTCCAAAGCAGTGGCTATAAAACGCGCCAAGATAGTGGCTTTGAAACGCAAGCTTTGTGAACAAAGCCAGCGCCAAGTGCCAAAGACCCCTGCACTCGCGTCCAGAGAAGTTCAAGTCTGTGGCGCAAATTCCAGAAGGAATGCTCCAACACAGACTTCGTGAGGGGGTCCAGATAATGATGATGCCAAGGTACAGGCCGTGGTAGATTAAAATATCATGGCTAATCGGGACGGCGTACCAACAGAGGCCTCTACCAAGAGTCGGGCTCTCTGCGTCCAGACGCGGACGTGCAAGATGATCAGAGAGACACTCTGCCCCGAAGAGACCAAACAGGAGCATACAAGCCCTGGGTCATCTTCATCCACAGAGCCATCCTCATCCATGGAGACAATACTCTGAAGAGGATGAAGGTTCTCAGAGCGCTCGCTCTCAAAAAGAAAACAGTCCAAAGATTGGGTTGAAGGGAGAGGGTGCGCCCTATTTATAGGCAGCCCCCGATAACTGCAATTAATGATCTCCTAATCTGAACCGCCGGCCTTAATGACCGCACGATTGTCAAGGTCCAATAAGGGACTGACGCCTTAACTCCGCTTCGAAAACCGTCGCAGGCGCCAATCTCCAACCACCCGCATCGGTTTCTCATTAAAGGGAATTAACGCTCAAGACCAATAAGAAGCCGACGCGTGGATAACCGCTTCGGGAAACAGCGGAAAATCTGCATTCCCGATCATCAATAGAGATTTGAAGATCACATCAAATCTTTATGACAGGCTGTATGTAACGCCTGGGAGGTTACACCAAGACGCAGACTGAAGAACCGTATCCAAAATTCGCGTCCCCTCCTCAGATTGGATGACGATCACCCGCGTCCTAGAGGAATGTCCGCGTGATGCAAGGTCGCGTCCCCTCAGCAAACGGGGTCCTTTTTAAAGGAGAACACTTAGTCCATTTTGGGATTAATGAAAAATGCACAAGGCTGCGTCCCTCGCGCCTGCTTGATCCGCGTCTTTCCTAGCGAAGCAGATTCGCGTCTCTCCCTACAGACGGATGCCGCGTCTTCTGAACTCATGGCCGCGTCTCCTTATGGATTGACGCTGCGTCTCATCAAAAGAACTTGGTTCTGCCCAAGTCCTTCTGAACTCATGGCCGCGTCTCCCTATGGATCGACGCTGCGTTTCGCCCAAAGAACTTGTTTCTGCCCAAGTTCTTCTGAACTGATACCCGCGTCTCCCTGTGAACAGAGGCCGCGAGTCGATGCTGCGTTTCATTGAAAGAACTTAGTCTTACCTAAGTTCAGTATTCACAGCCAGTGATCAAGAAGTTGGATTCATCCACAGCTAAGCAAAGAAGATGGAACAAAAAAATGTCCTTTTTATATCAAAAGTGGATACAAACACTCTGATAAATAGAGTGTCCTTTTCTTTACAAAAAAAAAAGAAAAGAAGGCTAAATGTCCTGGTTCGCCAAGGAACGGATTTGCTCCCTGAGATGATGCATCTTGATCTGACGTGCCTTCTCAGCCTCCATCATGGCTTGGACCCGCAGCTCCTCTTCAGATAGGAAGGGTTTTGCAGCCAGCTGCGCTCGCAGAGATTCCACCCTGGAAGAATGTAGAGACAGACTCTCTTCAGCTCGCGCCTTAGCCGCCTGTTGCTCCGCAAGCTCCTCTTTGATGGTAACAAGCTTCTTCTCATTGATCGCAAGCACAGCTTTTGCCTTGGCAATGGTGTCCCGAGCCTTGGCAATGGTGTCCCGAGCACTGATGATGACGTACTCCATGCTCTGCATGACAATCTCGGATTCCCTTAAATCGTCAGTTAGTTTCTGACATTCAGCCTGGGAATATTCGAGGCTGCGGATCTCTGCATCTATTTGTGCCTCTGCCTCCTGTCGCTCTTGTTCTTGAGCAGCTAAGAGCCGGGTTAGGGTGGCCTGGGCCTCACTAGAAGAGCTGGCATTTTTCAAAGACTTCAGCTCGTGCAGGTCGCCTCCCAGTTGCTCCACCACCCGCAGACACGCCTGGGCAAGTGAGGGGCCTCCGGTTAATTCGACGTTCTCGGTCAGATTTCTGAGAAGCGTCTGGGCAAAATTGAAGGAGCTGCTTCTGAAAAACACCTAGAGGGGGGTGAATAGGTGTAAGTGCTAATCTAATAAACTAAATGCAAACTAAGTGCGCTAAATGCGGAAGCTAATGCAAATTATGCACAAACTAATACAATACAACAAGTGTAGCCGAATTCCCCTTGCGAGGCTCTGGACTAACTCCTCTTGATTCCCCTTGAAATGGGTTGAGGTGCTATGTGAAGCTCTTGTTGGATGAGTATAAGTTAGGCACACACACACAAGCAATCCAAGCAATATAAAATACACACAATCAAGCCAAGCATATAAGAATGAATAGCAATATGAATAAATGCAAGGCAATATGAAATATGCACAACACAAGCAAATATGATATGATGTGAATATGATGCTTTGCACAAAGTAAATGAGAGAGAGTTAGAGAGACAATGGGAGCAATCGCAAACACCAAGATTTGTTTCGAGGTTCGAGCACCTAGCTCTACATCCCCGCCTACACCACCGTGTAGGATTTCCACTATCTCAACTCCCACCGAGGGACCTCTACCGAAGAGGATTTCTTACAACTCTAGGAGTACCTAACTCCTCTCTCAATACAACCTCCACCGAGGCCAACAACAACCAACAACAACACCTCTACCAAAGAGGCTCACAACCAATCTCAATCACCTCACACTTGAGGGATACAAACCAATCACCCGATCACCTCTACCTAAGAGGGATTCACAAATAAAGGGTGTTTACAACAAAGAGGTTTACAACAAACAACCTCAAACTCTTCTCTTTCTTTTTCTCTTTTCTTTTTCCACAAAACAAGATCCTAATAGTCTAGGATAGATGATATAGCTCAAGTGTGGAAACAAGGTGTTTTTGGAAACCAGCAACAAAGAAAAACTATTTGGGAAATCACTTGTAAATGTTAGAAAATGAAAAACAAAACAATCTCCCAAAACCCTAGCTTTCTTTGATTTTTCAAAAAACCAAAAACAAATAAGATGAAATCTTTTTGACTTAAAAACTCTTTTAAAAACTCTTTTAAACTCTTCAGAAAACTGAAAATTTTTAGCTCAAAAATTCTTATCCAAAACAATGGAGAAATGGGGTATATATAGCCCCTAGGAAAAACTAGCCGTTAGGCTGATGTGGCAGTCTGACCAACTGCCGGTCGACCGGCCCGGTCGACCGCCAACGGTCAAAAATGTGACCGTTGGGCAGCAGCGGTCGACCGGTCCGGTCGACCGAAAATGTAAACTTGTTTTGATATATTATTCATGAAAACCAAAAACCAAATCATGAAACGTGTGTGTTTTGTGCACTTGAGCATATCAACTAAACTAAGCTTTACAAATGGATCTAAAATTCAAATCTAAACTAGGATACCTAAGTCTTCTTGACGATCTTCATCTTCAAGTAGACTTGCTCCAAAACTCCGTGATTCTCCAAGTGCAAAGGTATGATCTTTAAGCTTTGGCACCGGAATCATCATGAATAGCTTCTAATCATCTTGTTGAAGCTAATCACCAACCTAATATCCTGTTAATGATCTGAAACTTAGAAACACAAGAATATTAGTAAACATAACTACATGAGTGTTGATCATCATCAAAACTAGAGTGGAAGGCCATTGGGCCAACAATCTCCCCCTTTTTGATGATGACAAAACTCATGGAGTTATATATGCATGGATTAAAGATAAGCTTCAAGGAAGCTCCCCCTTAACTCATGCATCACAATAAACATAATAGATATGCAATGAAAGCACATGATACTAAACAAAAGCATGCATCATATCTTATTATTTATCCCCATGCATGAACTTGGTATATGCAAAAACACAATCATGCATATATAAACAAAACTCAAATTCTTCTCCCCCTTTTTGTCAATCATCAACAAGGGGTAATCAAAACCATAAATAAAACGAGGGGTAAAAATCTTTCTCCCCCTTTTTGTCAATCAAAACAATGCAAACAATGTTCTCCCCCTTTTTGTCTAAAACAAAAACAAAATCAATAAGGGGTGACTACAAACATGATATCAATTAAAAAAAATATGTCAATGAAGCATCTTGATACCAATAAACAAGAATCAATATATGTTATATGCTATATACATTCATGAAGAGGAAGACGCTAAGTTAGCTTCCCTACACATATGCATTACATGAAGAAGGGATGACAAGCCCCAATTCACATAACACATATTATGTAATGCATAAGAGGAGATGTGAAGCTCCCCCTACACACGTGTACCATATAAAGAAGAGATGTTAAGCTCCTCAATTTATAATATACTCAACATGAATCTATATGTAAGAGAGATGTTAAGCTCTCCTTGCATATAGGAAATACAAATCAAAACTTTGAATATTTTCTTTAAACAAAATTTTGAAAATACCAATTGTAATTAAACATAAGTCTTGAATTCTTAAACATGAATCTTGAAACCAAAACAAATTTTGAATTTCTTAAATATGATACCAATTGTAAATATTTTACCAATTTAAAAGATTTTACATAGAAACATTGATACCAATTGTAAGAATTGTTCATTTTAAAACATATAAACAAATTGATGTTGATATCATATGTTTAAAATAACAACTTTTAATCATAAAGTGTGGGAGTACAAATACCAATTGAAATACAAAATCAAATTTTCTCCCCCTTATGAAATACAAACTAAAATCATGCATAGTCTTGATACCAATTTAAAAGTAATCAATTTAAACAAAATTGAAACTCAAGCACTAGCATAAACACAAACATATATATGTATGAAAGATAGATACCAATAGAAATTGATATACTTGAAATTTAAAGCATACATACATACAAACATATATGAGTATACAAGAAGATCAAAATGATACCAATTGAAAGAGTTCAATGATACCAATTGACATAGCTGTAACGCCCCGATCCCAATGATACGGGACGTCACTGCAACGCATATACGTAGGTCAGATGGTGCCCCCACGTATATACGCTAAGCCTTAAGTACAACAAGTATCAGAGTACAACACACAGCGTGGTATATTCATATGCCAACTTACAAAAGATAAATACAAAGTTATACAAGTTATGATAAGCAAAATCACTTTACAAGTGTCCTTTATCACAACCCAAGTCCAAAATGAATCCTATACAACCAAAAATACAAAAATGCTCACGAAATGGATGGAGATCCCGTGAACCAAAAGGAAGAGTCGGCACGATGAGACTAGAGCTGGTCAGCCTGCTCAGAAAGATAGGCCCGGTCCTCTGTGGAAGGCTCCACTTCGTTCCAAGCCTCAGAATCTGAATATGCAAATCCAAAGGGTCAAGACATATAATAACAAATAAAAGAAAGTCAAGTGACATAAGGATCATGAATAAAGGCAATGAAGTTACAATAAATAGCAATGAATAACAAGCGATGTAAACTCAATAAGGTAAGATCATATGCAACAAATCTACAATTTACGTCTTATTATTATTACTTGTCTTACCGTGATGTCTAGCTATGTGACCCAGCGTCCAGAGCACATAGATCCATATCCTGGTGAAACAAGGTTGTTATTGGAAACAGCGGTTGTATCGACGAACTATGTTTACAGTGGGTCCCGTGCATACCCGGGACCACGGCCCAGGATTGTTCCGTTGCTTGAAGACGGAACCTGCCGCAAGGCTAAACAGGAGGGACTTATGTATGCCCTTGTCATGACAGTAAACAGGAAAGGGAGCAAGCACTCCCCTCGGTCCCCTGGAGTACCACAGGTAAGACCGGAGCAGTAATTGTACAATATACCTAAAACCACTGTAAACACGAACACATATCGATATTCCGCCTATTTCCCCCGACCCATATGTAAGTTGGTACTTTTATGTAAAAGTCAAGTGTATCATGCTTAGTTTTAAGAGATGGCATGATAAGTGGTGATATTTACTATTTAACATGTCATGAAACGAGTATATGCAATAATAAGTCATGAGGCATTAAGAGATACATTCATTCAGTAATAGATCATGTAGTGCCAGTATTGAAGCATGAACAAGCAAGATGTAATACACATGTAACAAGCATAAGAACCAAATTCAGAACAGAAATTAACTATGACACACAGTCAGAATTAGTCGACTAGGGGTAAGGGTTAGTCGACTAATAGGGGCTTTTAGTCGACTAACAGTCTGGGTTAGTCGACTAAAACAGGGATGCAGGGAGTTGGAATTCTGTTTCAGGGAAAGTTAGTCGACTAGGGTTGTAAGGGTAGTCGACTAACAGGGAACCATTAGTCGACTAATAGATACTTAAGTCGACTAAGTTTGTTGATGCAGAAAGTTGGATTTCTGGCCCAGGGAGGATTAGTCGACTAGGGGGATTCAGGAGTCGACTAATATTGATTTCCAGAGAGTTGAGATTTATGTCCAGAAAAGATTAGTCGACTGATAATTGGGGTAAGTCGACTAATACTGTGTTTTCCAGAAAAACTAAGTTTCAGCTAAGTGTTCTAGTCGACTAGCTCCTAGGGTAAGTCGACTAATAGTGGGAAAAACAGTGACAGAACAGATTTTCTGGGAGTGTGTTTGATGGTCCAAATCATGGTTTTTTGGTGACCTAGGTGTACAAGGAGTGTAGATACAAGTGTTCTAGGGCTAATTCAAGTCTTGGTGAGTGAAATACTCACTTGGAACCGTTAGATCGAAGCTCTACGAGTCCGGGAAACGGGTAGTCGTCAAAGGCACCTATGAGATCCTTGGCGACGAAGTGAGCCACGATCCAAGCTTCAATTCAGTTGCTTGGGCTGGAGGGAAAGGTCTTGAAGTGTTCTTGGAGCTAGGGTTCAGTTTGAGAAGAAGAGGGTTTGGGAGAGAGTTTTCTCTTTTGCTTGAAGTGAAGGAGAAAAAAAGGTAAATTGCAAATGAAAAGCTATATATAAGATGGGGATTTTGTGAAGGAGGTGTAATATGCAATTGAGAGGGGGGTTTTGTGTAAAAAAGGGGGTGAGGTGAGTGTCCTCTCCTTGGCCACTTGGCCGGCCATAGGAAGGAGAGAGAGTGAGTGGGGTTAGGTGAAGTGTGTGAGTGGGAAATGAGGTGGAAATGAAGTGGAATTGGAATTTTGCAATAATTGAAAAAATGTCCGAAATTCAAGTATCTCGGATTGGCCTGAAAATTTTACCAAAAATCAAGAAAAATATTTGAAGACTCATGGTGAAATTCGTTTGAAGAAATACTGTATAGATTTTTAATTAAAAATCCCGGAATCAGTTATTTGCCGACTCCGAAAGAATTTTCGTAAATTTATAAAATTCTCAGAAAAAGTGTATAAGTAGGAAATATGATTCTAAGTAATAAAGTCTAAGGGACTTTCTAAAAATTCCTAACAGTTTGGGAGATAAAAATTCGGGAATCGGTCAGCGGCACTGGCCGACACCGTTTTTGAAGAAATTCATTTTAATTCCAGAAAATTCCAGAAAATCTCATAAAATCTTAAACATTGGAAAATGATATTTGAAATTAAAATCGGTCAAATACGGAAGGTAAATCGGAAAATACGATCGGAAGACTGAGTACGTAACTAAGTACGTATTCCGGGAGAGGGGTATTACAATCTACCCACCTTACAAAAAATTTCGTCCCCGAAATTTCATAAGGTGAAAGATAACAGGAAAAGCAACAGATAGATACGGATACAAGGAAAGATAACGGTAGAGAGAGTAGAAGAAAAGAGTCTTACCCAATCAAGATGTGAAAAGTTGAGGATAACGCTCCCGGATAGCGTCCTCACGCTCCCAAGTGGCCTCCCCTGGCGCATGCCTGTTCCATGACACCAATACCAATGGAATAGCTCTGTTCTTCAGTGTCTTGACACTCCTATCCAGAATGGCCAACGGCTGCTCTTGGTATGAAAGATCCGGTTGTAGCTCCAGCTCGGAATGGTCCAGAATATGGCCGTCATCCCTGACATACTTCCTCAACTGAGACACGTGGAAGACATTATGCACCCCGTCCAAAGATGGCGGTAATGCAATCTATAGGACACATCTCCCACACGATCCAGGATCTCGAATGGGCCAATATACCTCGGACTTAGCTTCCCACGTGAACCGAACCGGATTACACCCTTGGTAGGTGATATCTTCAAGAACACATGATCTCCGGTCTGGAATTCCAATGGCCTCCTCCGAGTGTCTGCCCAACTCTTCTGTCTACTCTGAGCAGCCCTGAGATGATTTCTGATAACCCTGACTTTCTCTGTCGCCTGCATCAGGATCTCTGGTCCCAAAAGACTCCTCTCACCGACTTCATCCCAACAAATCGGTGATCGGCACTTCCTACCATACAATGCCTCAAAGGGTGCCATCTTAATACTTGCCTGATAGCTGTTGTTATATGAAAACTCAGCCAAGTGAAGATGATCTTCCCACGATCCTCCGAAGTCAATCATGCAAGCCCTCAACATATCTTCAAGGATCTGGATAGTCCTCTCAGATTGTCCGTCTGTCTGAGGATGGTATGAAGTACTGAATTTCAGACGAGTTCCCAGACTTTCTTGGAGACTCTCCCAGAAATGAGATCTGAATCTGGTGTCTCTATCTGACACAATACTAACTGGAACTCCATGCAGACGAACCACCTCCTTCATATACTTATCTGCCAAAACCTCTGTCGACTGGCCTACCCTGAATGGTATGAAGTGAGCTGACTTGGTGAGGCGATCAACTATCACCCACACCGCATTATTACCTTTGGGACTCCGAGGCAATGCCGTCACAAAATCCATGGTGATGTGCTCCCACTTCCATTCGGGTATCGGCAAAGGTTGAAGAAGTCCAGCTGATCTCTGATGCTCGATCTTTATCTGCTGGCAAACCAAGCACTTGGCAACAAACTGGGCTATCTCTCTCTTCATAGCATTCCACCAAAAGTGCTTCTTCAGGTCCTGATACATCTTGTTTCCTCCGGATGTATGGAATAAGCTGAACTGTGTGCTTCCTCCAAATCTTCTGTCTGACTTCTCACTGGGGAACACAAAGTCTATCCCCAAAATATAATGCACCATCTGGATGGATACAGATATCAGTCCTCAAACCAGCCTCCACCTGAGCTCTGAATGTCTGTAATCTGGGGTCCTCTTTCTGAGCTCCCTTGATCTCCTCTATCAATGATGACTGGATCTGTAAAGTCATAAGCTGCCCTGCCTTATCACCTCCTTGCACCAACATCAAATCCAATCTGATGAATTCTCGAATCAATTCCCTCTGCTGAGTAAGGTGGACTAGCACTCTGTTCTCTGGCATCCTGCTCAGTGCATCTGGAACGGTATTGACTTTGCCTGGATGATACTGCAAGTCAATATCGTAGTCCGCCATAAGCTCCAACCACCTCCTCTGCCTCATATTCAACTCCTTCTGCGAGAAAATATACTTGAGGCTCTTGTGATCTGTGTATAACAACACTTTGTCTCCCAGAAGGTAGTGTCTCCAGATCTTTAAAGCAAATATCACAGCTGCCAACTCCAAGTCATGAGTTGGGTAATTCCTCTCATGAGGCTTCAATTGTCTAGATGCATATGCTATAACATGATCATGTTGCATAAGCACACACCCCAGGCCTTTACCTGATGCATCACAGAAAATGACCATCCCTCCTCTTCCTGAAGGAGTCCTCAAGATTGGAGCTGTGATAAGCCTCTGCTTCAACTGCTCAAATGCTGCATCACATTCTTCTGTCCATATGTATCTCTCCCCTTTTCTGGTGAGCCTGGTCAACGGAGCTGCAAGTCTAGAGAAATCCTGGACAAAGCGCCTGTAATATCCGGCTAGTCCAAGAAAGCTCTTTATCTCAGTCATCGTCTTCGGAACTGGCCAATTCTTCACTGCCTGGACTTTACTAGGATCAACTGAAATTCCTTCTGCTGAAACTATGTGTCCAAGGAAAGCTATGCTGTCCAACCAGAATTCACACTTGCTCCTCTTGGCATGAAGCTGCTCCTGCTGAAGAGTCTGCAACACAATCCTCAAGTGCTCGGCATGCTCCTTATCATTCCTTGAATAGATCAGGATGTCATCTATAAATACAACTACAAACTGATCCAGGTAAGGAGAGAACACTCGATTCATCAAGTCCATGAAAACTGCAGGGGCATTTGTGACTCCGAAAGGCATAACCAGAAATTCATAGTGGCCATATCGGGTCCTAAATGCCGTCTTCGGAACATCCTCCTTCCTCACCCTCAGCTGATGGTAACCCGACTGCAAATCTAACTTAGAAAATACACGGGCTCCATGAAGCTGATCAAACAAGTCATCAATCCGGGGCAAGGGATACTTGTTCTTGATGGTGACCTTGTTCAACTCCCTATAATCAATACAAAGCCTCTTACCACCATCCTTCTTATTTGCCAAGAGCACTGGAGCTCCCCATGGTGAAGTGCTTGGCCGAATCAACCCCTTGTCTGAGTACTCCTGTAGTTGCTTCTTCAAGATCTCCAACTCTGCCGGTGCCATCCTGTACGGAGCCTTGGATATTGGAGCTGCTCCTGGAATTGTATCAATGGAGAACTCAATTATCCTCTCCGGTGGAAGCCCTGAGACCTCAGCAAAGACTCCTGGAAATTCATCCCACACTGGCACTCCCTTCTGAACCTCCGAAGTGGTCATCTGAATCTTCTTCTCAGCAGGCTTCACCTCTCCACTAAACTGGAACTCCGGCTGATGAGGGATTCTGAAATTGATCCTCCTCCCTCTACAGTCGATCACTGCATAGTACTGACTGAGCCAGGTCATGCCTAAGATTACGTCGTACCCTTTGGTGTCTAGTACGAGCATGTCTATGGCCAAGATCTTCCCACAAAGCTCCACTGGACAGTCAGCACAAACTCTAGAAGATACAACTACCCCATTCCCTGTACTTATCTCCCATTTGCGGTCTAAAGCCTTAACAGGTATAGAATGTAAAGCCACAAAATGATCGGAGATATAACAGTGGGATGCACCTGAATCGAAGAGAGCGAGAACAGGTATTGAATGAACTCTGATGTTACCTGAAATCACTTCCTCAGAAGCCTCAGCCTCCTCTGCTGTCAGGTTGTAGGCCTGACCTCTGCCACGCCCTGCTGCTGTCCGGGCTCCTCTCTGCACTGGGCGAGCAACATGCGGTGGAGGAAGGGGAAGGGCTCTCCTCATCACTGGTCCCTGATGCCTCTGCCCAACTGGCCCTGGTAGTACCCTCTGCACATTCTGCCCCTGAGGTGCCGGCAAGGTTTGGTTAGCAAATCCCATCCTCCTGTGCGGACAGGTCTCTACGGCATGGTCTCGTGCTCCACACACCAAACACCATCCGTTTGCCCTCCGGCAATTCTGCTGGGAGTGTCCTGGCTTCTGGCAGAAATTGCAGATAAGACCTGGTCGAGCCACCTGGTAAGGAACTGCCCTGAATGGTTGCCTGGCCTGGACCTTCGCTGCTCTGGATGGTCCTCCTCTGCCCACCGGTACAAACGGCCTCTTCATGGCCTGGTCCTTCCTCTGATCTCCTTGCTTCTTCTCAAACCCACGCTCCGCCTCTCGAGTGCTGGTGAGAACCTCTGCATAGGTCTTCAGATGATGGGGCATTAGGAACATCTGAATGTCCATTTGCAGACCTTGCTGGAACCGGCTTGCCCTCTGCTCCTCATCCGTCACCATGTATGGGGCGAAACGACTCAGCCTGAGAAATTCTGCAGCATACTCATCTACGGATCTATCCCCCTGTTGAAGCCTGATGAACTGCTCCTCCATGTCCTTCTGAGCAGTGGCGGGGAAGAAACGACTGTAGAAGCTCTTGGAGAACGTATCCCAAGAGATAGGTTTCTCCAAGCGAGCTTCCTCTGCAAGCCACCAAGTCCTGGCTATGTCCTTCAGCTGGATCTTGGCAACCTCCACTTGGTTCTCCTTAGGCACCCTGGCGGCGTTCAGCAGATCGGTGGTGTCTGTTAACCACTGTTCAGCCTCCAATGGCCTCTCGACTCCCGTGAATACGGCCGGCTGTAGCCGTCGGAAGTCTGAGATGTCCCCCGGCTTCTGCTCCTTCGGGGCTGCCAACTCCTGCCTGAGGAGCTCAGTCTGCTGATGCTGATTCTCCATCTGCTGTTGCTGGTTTCCCAGCATAGTCTGAATGATCCTCAGGATATCAGCACCCTCTCCTCCTACGGGTCCATTCGGTACTTGCCCGACATTGTTGCGACCCGAACGTCTCTCCATACCGAAAGGGATAAGATCTGGAATTGGAAACAAAGGGAAGGAGTTTAGGATACGAGGAATGAATCAAGGACGAAGTCGAGAAGGACTATATAACTTTGTACATTGTAGTTGGCATTAGCAAATCACTAGAATTTGCCACTTGGTTGTACTTTTAGGTTTGAGAGCCTAGGCTCTGATACCAACCTGTAACGCCCCGATCCCAATGATACGGGGACGTCACTGCAACGCATATACGTAGGTCAGATGGTGCCCCCACGTATATACGCTAAGCCTTAAGTACAACAAGTATCAGAGTACAACACACAGCGTGGTATATTCATATGCCAACTTACAAAAGATAAATACAAAGTTATACAAGTTATGATAAGCAAAATCACTTTACAAGTGTCCTTTATCACAACCCAAGTCCAAAATGAATCCTATACAACCAAAAATACAAAATGCTCACGAAATGGATGGAGATCCCGTGAACCAAAAGGAAGAGTCGGCACGATGAGACTAGAGCTGGTCAGCCTGCTCAGAAAGATAGGCCCGGTCCTCTGTGGAAGGCTCCACTTCGTTCCAAGCCTCAGAATCTGAATATGCAAATCCAAAGGGTCAAGACATATAATAACAAATAAAAGAAAGTCAAGTGACATAAGGATCATGAATAAAGGCAATGAAGTTACAATAAATAGCAATGAATAACAAGCGATGTAAACTCAATAAGGTAAGATCATATGCAACAAATCTACAATTTACGTCTTATTATTATTACTTGTCTTACCGTGATGTCTAGCTATGTGACCCAGCGTCCCAGAGCACATAGATCCATATCCTGGTGAAACAAGGTTGTTATTGGAAACAGCGGTTGTATCGACGAACTATGTTTACAGTGGGTCCCGTGCATACCCGGGACCACGGCCCAGGATTGTTCCGTTGCTTGAAGACGGAACCTGCCGCAAGGCTAAACAGGAGGGACTTATGTATGCCCTTGTCATGACAGTAAACAGGAAAGGGAGCAAGCACTCCCCTCGGTCCCCTGGAGTACCACAGGTAAGACCGGAGCAGTAATTGTACAATATACCTAAAACCACTGTAAACACGAACACATATCGATATTCCGCCTATTTCCCCCGACCCATATGTAAGTTGGTACTTTTTATGTAAAGTCAAGTGTATCATGCTTAGTTTTAAGAGATGGCATGATAAGTGGTGATATTTACTATTTAACATGTCATGAAACGAGTATATGCAATAATAAGTCATGAGGCATTAAGAGATACATTCATTCAGTAATAGATCATGTAGTGCCAGTATTGAAGCATGAACAAGCAAGATGTAATACACATGTAACAAGCATAAGAACAAATTCAGAACAGAAATTAACTATGACACACAGTCAGAATTAGTCGACTAGGGGTAAGGGTTAGTCGACTAATAGGGGCTTTTAGTCGACTAACAGTCTGGGTTAGTCGACTAAAACAGGGATGCAGGGAGTTGGAATTCTGTTTCAGGGAAAGTTAGTCGACTAGGGTTGTAAGGGTAGTCGACTAACAGGGAACCATTAGTCGACTAATAGATACTTAAGTCGACTAAGTTTGTTGATGCAGAAAGTTGGATTTCTGGCCCAGGGAGGATTAGTCGACTAGGGGGATTCAGGAGTCGACTAATATTGATTTCCAGAGAGTTGAGATTTATGTCCAGAAAAGATTAGTCGACTGATAATTGGGGTAAGTCGACTAATACTGTGTTTTCCAGAAAAACTAAGTTTCAGCTAAGTGTTCTAGTCGACTAGCTCCTAGGGTAAGTCGACTAATAGTGGGAAAAACAGTGACAGAATAGATTTTCTGGGAGTGTGTTTGATGGTCCAAATCATGGTTTTTTGGTGACCTAGGTGTACAAGGAGTGTAGATACAAGTGTTCTAGGGCTAATTCAAGTCTTGGTGAGTGAAATACTCACTTGGAACCGTTAGATCGAAGCTCTACGAGTCCGGGAAACGGGTAGTCGTCAAAGGCACCTATGAGATCCTTGGCGACGAAGTGAGCCACGATCCAAGCTTCAATTCAGTTGCTTGGGCTGGAGGGAAAGGTCTTGAAGTGTTCTTGGAGCTAGGGTTCAGTTTGAGAAGAAGAGGGTTTGGGAGAGAGTTTTCTCTTTTGCTTGAAGTGAAGGAGAAAAAAAGGTAAATTGCAAATGAAAAGCTATATATAAGATGGGGATTTTGTGAAGGAGGTGTAATAATGCAATTGAGAGGGGGGTTTTGTGTAAAAAAGGGGGTGAGGTGAGTGTCCTCTCCTTGGCCACTTGGCCGGCCATAGGAAGGAGAGAGAGTGAGTGGGGTTAGGTGAAGTGTGTGAGTGGGAAATGAGGTGGAAATGAAGTGGAATTGGAATTTTGCAATAATTGAAAAAATGTCCGAAATTCAAGTATCTCGGATTGGCCTGAAAATTTTACCAAAAATCAAGAAAAATATTTGAAGACTCATGGTAAAATTCGTTTGAAGAAATACTGTATAGATTTTTAATTAAAAATCCCGGAATCAGTTATTTGCCGACTCCGAAAGAATTTTCGTAAATTTATAAAATTCTCAGAAAAAGTGTATAAGTAGGAAATATGATTCTAAGTAATAAAGTCTAAGGGACTTTCTAAAAATTCCTAACAGTTTGGGAGATAAAAATTCGGGAATCGGTCAGCGGCACTGGCCGACACCGTTTTTGAAGAAATTCATTTTAATTCCAGAAAATTCCAGAAAATCTCATAAAATCTTAAACATTGGAAAATGATATTTGAAATTAAATCGGTCAAATACGGAAGGTAAATCGGAAAATACGATCGGAAGACTGAGTACGTAACTAAGTACGTATTCCGGGAGAGGGGTATTACAATAGCAATAAGGTCAAGTGTATACATCATATTATCTACCACCCAATCATAATTCAAGTTTTAAAGATTTTCAATTTAGGGCATACATGAACATGATCTCCCATCCTACCGCCCTTGGAAGGTAGGGGTTTCAAAGATAGATTTAAAAATGTAGTTTTGTTTGAAAATCACTACCAAAATGAAGAACACCGCAACTAGTTAAATGGAAAACTTGTTAACTAGCACGAAATCCTTCAAGCAAGGAATAAAGCAAAATTGAAATTCACATGATAATCATCACTCTAACCAATAAAGCATAACTCATGGGAAACAAAACATGAGCAATAGATATGAGTGTACAAATAATATGTGAAGATCATAATTATGAAAAATATTTCATTAAGCTCAATTATTCTTTAAAACATAATTCCATCAAAAACATGAAAAATCATATAAAACTACTTATTTAATCTTCAAGGCATATGTATGTCTAATACAAGCTAAAATATACATACATATCCAAAACTCAACGAGTCCACTAAATGTATATTCATGAAGGCACGTGGCTCAAAAAGATGTATATGTATAAGATTAGTTTGAACTAGATAGACATATATATGAAGTTAAACATAAATACATGAAACATGAAAATCTACATCTTTACTAAAAGCAATTTTCATTTCAAGGTATATGTATGTCTTGTCCAACATGAAGTATACATACATATTCCTAAACACAATTGAGTCTATAAATAGATTTGCATGAAAGGCAAATGACTCAAGGGGTATACATGTATATCTTAAAGTTTGGCAATACGGACATATACATGAAGTGAAACACACAATCATAAAACAAATCCAAAAAATGGAATACAAGTTTGAAATGTATGAATCATCAAAACTAGACTATACTAGCACATCTAATGGGTTCAAATAAGCGTTCAAGCTCATACATATATAGATTTATTTGTGGCCCACTATATGTACAAGTATAATTCCTAGTCTTAATGAAAACTAACATCTAAACAAGTAACCTTAACATGAAGCATCAAAACACAATATAAGAATCATCATGATAAAACTAAGACATGATTACTATGTAAATTCACATGTATTAGATTCATGATGTACATTATAGCTTAAACAAACGGTGAGAACACTAAATGTGAATCAAATAAGCATGTGTGTCTCAAATACTATACATGTATGTCAAGGATCTAATAAACATGGAATGAACATACTAATCCATAGACAATGAAACATGCTATAAAACATCAAAACATGCTATAAGCAATGAAATGGAAAGCATGTAAACAATAAATGGGAGTAAAGGATTGTTACCAAAACCGAAGAAGCAACTCTCCTTGTCTCCAAAACATGGTGGTCATCTCCACCAAATCTTCCCTTGAAAGTGATGCATCCATATGATTTCCTTTAAGTCCGGAACGCATCCACTCCAAGGTGTCATCACTCTCACGTCATGTGAGAGCCCACACCTACATTAAAAACAATAGGAGGGGTGGTCTTTGGTACCCATACTCTTTTGGGTCCATGGGGGTTAGTCTCATTTCTAACCCAAACAAATTTCTTGGCTAAATTTTCAACATGTAAACGATCATAGCAAAATTTAGCAAGATGGCCTTTTCGGCCACAATGTGTACATGTGTACACATGAACATACTTGTGTTGATGGTGTCCGTGTGAAGCATGTGTATGCCGTGATGGGTGTGCATGAACAAAGGATGGAACTTGTTTCTTTCGAACCAAGGTTTTCAACCGTGAGTGGTTCATGGCACATTGGCTCATAGTGGAGCCCAAACAATCTACTCTCTTCTTTAGCATACAAATATCATCATTAATCCTAGAAGAAGAGGTACATGCATTAGGTAGACTAGATGAAGAAGCTACACTAGTATGGCAAACATGTGCATCAATCTTATTTTGTAAAAATTCATTTTTCTTTAAACATGCATCCAAATCTTAGAAATTGAAGCAATCTTAATTTTCAAAGAATCATTTTCTTTTAAAACAAAATCAACTTTTGAAGACAAGTTTTCATTTTTCTTCAAAAGAACATGGCAATCATTTTTATTTTTCAAAAAGTTATTTTCTTTAAGTGCAAGATCAAGTTGAGATTTTAATGAATCCCTTTCATTATAGACCTCAACCTTCTCTTGCAAAACATTGGTAAGTCTAGCATACAAACTCTTATTTTCTTGTTCAATTCCTAGACTCTTCTTTTTCAATAAATTATATTTTTCAATCAATTTTTCACACACAATAGATAGTTCTTCATTTAAGGCATGGGGATCAACATAATCATTTGAAGAACTAGCATCATCATCACTATCTAATGGAGTTTCCGAGTGTACCTCAAGGGAGTCATTCCCTTGGACCATGTAGCATTGTTGTGGTTCGGATTCTCCACTAGATTCCTCTTCTTGTTGGATTTGGACTTGAAGCTTGGAGGTGTTGGTGGTTGTCAATTTGTTCCACACTACAAAAGCGGAATCAAAGTTAGAAACACATAAAAGATAATCTTTAGATAAAGTGCTTCTAATGGCCTCTAGGGCTTGTGCATTTGCCCCTATATGATTGCAATCACCAGATAACATCTCTTGGTGGCGGCAAGGAAGACATGCAAACCTAGGGTCTTTAGGTACATAGACATCCTATACTTCCAAACATCAATGTTGGAAGGGTCAAAACTAGGTGGGGTCATGAAGTCCATGGTATAAACTAAATATGTGCAAACAATCAAATGCAAATGTAGATTAGCAAGCAAATGGATCACTCCTAGGATGTTAAGCCTAAGTATCAGGAGCACTAGCTCTGATACCAATTGAAAAAACACCTAGAGGGGGGGTGAATAGGTGTAAGTGCTAATCTAATAAACTAAATGCAAACTAAGTGCGCTAAATGCGGAAGCTAATGCAAATTATGCACAAACTAATACAATACAACAAGTGTAGCCGAATTCCCCTTGCGAGGCTCTGGACTAACTCTTCTTGATTCCCCTTGAAATGGGTTGAGGTGCTATGTGAAGCTCTTGTTGGATGAGTATAAGTTAGGCACACACACACACAAGCAATCCAAGCAATATAAAATACACACAATCAAGCCAAGCATATAAGAATGAATAGCAATATGAATAAATGCAAGGCAATATGAAATATGCACAACACAAGCAAATATGATATGATGTGAATATGATGCTTTGCACAAAGTAAATGAGAGAGAGTTAGAGAGACAATGGGAGCAATCGCAAACACCAAGATTTGTTTCGAGGTTCGAGCACCTAGCTCTACATCCCCGCCTACACCACCGTGTAGGATTTCCACTATCTCAACTCCCACCGAGGGAACCTCTACCGAAGAGGATTTCTTACAACTCTAGGAGTACCTAACTCCTCTCTCAATACAACCTCCACCGAGGCCAACAACAACCAACAACAACACCTCTACCAAAGAGGCTCACAACCAATCTCAATCACCTCACACTTGAGGGATACAAACCAATCACCCGATCACCTCTACCTAAGAGGGATTCACAAATAAAAGGGTGTTTACAACAAAGAGGTTTACAACAAACAACCTCAAACTCTTCTCTTTCTTTTTCTCTTTTCTTTTTCCACAAAAACAAGATCCTAATAGTCTAGGATAGATGATATAGCTCAAGTGTGGAAACAAGGTGTTTTTGGAAACCAGCAACAAAGAAAAACTATTTGGGAAATCACTTGTAAATGTTAGAAAATGAAAAACAAAACAATCTCCCAAAACCCTAGCTTTCTTTGATTTTCCAAAAAACCAAAAACAAATAAGATGAAATCTTTTTTACTTAAAAACTCTTTTAAAAACTCTTTTAAACTCTTCAGAAAACTGAAAATTTTTAGCTCAAAAATTCTTATCCAAAACAATGGAGAAATGGGGTATATATAGCCCCTAGGAAAAACTAGCCGTTAGGCTGATGTGGCAGTCTGACCAACTGCCGGTCGACCGGCCCGGTCGACCGCCAACGATCAAAAATGTGACCGTTGGGCAGCAGCGGTCGACCGGTCTGGTCGACCGAAAATTCCCGAGAGCAGAGCTCTCAACCCGGTCGACCGTCCACTGTGCCTAACAGACGTGCACGTCTGTGCACATCGGTCGACCGGCCCGGTCGACCGGCCCTTGGTGCGGTCGACCGGTCCGGTCGGCCGACCAGCCTGTCAGCACAAAACCAGGTCAGAAAAATTTGGAAAAATATTTTCTAAAAAATCTTTTATCTCTTTTAAAAATACCATAAAAATTGTTTTATCATTTTATGTTGAAACATAAACATGTGATAAAAATTTCAAGACATATATCAATCATATCAATTCATTTTTGTGTCTTGCAAATTTTATCAAAAACAAAACCTGTATTTTGTCAAACTTGATTTTTCCAAACATGAATAGGGATATCAAATAAGTTTGTTTATCAAGTTAAAGCATGTATGTATAAATAGAAAACATCTACTATACATATACCATATGTAAACTTGTTTTGATCTATTATTCATGAAAACCAAAAACCAAATCATGAAACGTGTGTGTTTTGTGCACTTGAGCATATCAACTAAACTAAGCTTTACAAATAGATCTAAAATTCAAAATCTAAACTAGGATACCTAAATCTTCTTGACGATCTTCATCTTCAAGTAGACTTGCTCCAAAACTCCGTGATTCTCCAAGTGCAAAGGTATGATCTTTAAGCTTTGGCACCGGAATCATCATGAATAGCTTCTAATCATCTTGTTGAAACTAATCACCAACCTAATATCCTGTTAATAATCTGAAACTTAGAAACACAAGAATATTAGTAAACATAACTACATGAGTGTTGATCATCATCAAAACTAGAGTGGAAGGCCATTGGGCCAACAGCTTCCACGTAAGATGAGATCAATACATGATCCCATCGAAGCAAAGAATTGTTGCACCATCTGGCGTGCCAGTTCCCCCATATCGTCACCACCTGGGAAGCTTCCCGACCCCTTTTCTGTCACGGGATAAGGCGGATCTTCTCGCACAAGAGTTGTGCTGACCACCGATACGGCTAGAGCAGAAGTAGCCTCGGGCGTTTCCAGAGGTGCTATCTCTGCAGGAACCTCCTCCTCAGAAACTTCAGCCGAGACCTGAGCCGTATGGCCTTCTGGAGGGATATCAATCATTGGACTCTCCACCTGAGCCCCCTTAGTTCTCTCTACAAATGACCACAACATTAGCCACAAAGGTGAAAAGCGAAACATTCAAAATATCAGAACTTCCTTACCACCTGGGAGGTCCAGAGATATCGAACCCTTGGGTGAATCCTACAGAGTGAGAGCTTCCCCAGCCTCAGTGGGTACCTCCTTTTCCGGCAAAGCGGAGGGCTCCCTAGTTTCCGCAATCGCCCATTCCGAAGTTGTCTCGCCAACCGAAGCCTCAACTCCTTCGAGCTGGGTCACCTCTTTTACCATCTCCTCGATATGCGAGGAGGTTGTAGTCTCGGCATCCTCAGCCAACCCTGCAGCGTAAAAGAAGAATGTTAAGACACCTTCTTCAAAACTAAAGAGGAAATCGGGTGAAAGTACCTGCAATGGGAGCAACTGTCGCCAACGGTGATGGCGCCGTCAACGGTTCCCCCCCCCCGTACATTTCTTCCTCCGAGATATGGGAGAACTTGCTCGGATCAGGAAGAGTGGGTTCATCACCGTAGTCGACCTTGTCTTCAAACTCGCTTTCCCCTGAGTACGAGGAAGAAGACAGCTCAACGCGAGGAAGCTCTGCAACCCGAGCCTTGCCTCCAATTACCCCAGTGGTAGGACTGGGATCAATTGCCCGAGGACTGGAGATGAAGACACAAGGAGACCCCGACTGCTGTGCCTCATCTCTTCTTTCATGAGTAGAAGAAGGCTCGGGATGAGCTAAAATCCCCGGAATATCGACATCTCCTCCGCTCATGATGTCGACCTCTAGCTGCTCATCCTCGTCAGTGGCGGTGGATCGATCAATGAGCTCCCCTTCCTCCGCAGACCCGTGGTCTCTGCTAAGCGACCTGGGAACACGGACTAGAGGAGTTTCTTTTTCAGCTATATCCTCCTCCCTCAGTTCCCCAACATCAGAAGGGATAACTGCCGGTGGAACCACAGCTGTCGACAGTTCCCTGACACCAGAAGGGATGGCCGCTGGTAGAGAAACTGCTGGCGCCAAGTCTCTCCGCACCTTCTTACGGGCAGGCCCAGCAGTGGAAGTAGAGCCCTGACGACGCTTGCTTACCGCCTGTCGAAACTTAGTTGCTTGCGGCTCTGCCCTTGTTGCTCGCGGCCCCGCCTTAGTCGCTTGCGGCTCCGCCCTTGGTGGTCGTGGCTCCGTGGCTCGTGGCTCCCTTCTCGTTCTTCTCCCGACCTCCTTCTGGGCCTTCAGGTACTGTTCTACGAGTTTTGACGGTTTACCGGACTCTGTCCTTGCCTCGAGACTTGCATTGATGCTCTCGATGCATGAAGACGCCAGAAAAAAGTCTGGTGTCTGGATGGCTTGGGAGTACCAAGTGCAGAAGCTGAGGCTCATATGGCACTTGGGCCCCTCGAGAGGTAGACGGAAAGTTGCTCCCGTCCCTCCAGCCACACTGTAGTACCAAGCCCGAGCACCCTCGAACAGGTTCCCTTCAAAGGCGAGTCGAGCATTGGGGTTCCCGACATAGAGCTGATCATAGCCGAACTGTCGAGCGAAGCGATTCGGCATATACGGCTCAATGGTGCATGACGTCCCTTGCCGGAAAAGCACATATCCGGGCCGAATATTGAGCAACCACCAGAAGGCTCCCGTGGATAACCTCGTGAAATCATCTGGGCCCGCGGAATCAATAAGTAGATCCCCGAAAGATGCACCAGGGATCTGGGGGAGGCAACGATTGAGCTGGTAGTTCGCAGGGTCTGAAAGGCACTTCCGGACGTAATATATATAAGGATCACGCCAGTTCGAACCCTCCAACCGCTGTACAAAAGGGACAGAACTCTCCCTCCAACGCACCGCCGTCATCAAGGAAGGGCAATGCATCACGTACCAAGCCATGAGGTACGTGTAAGGCAGCTCGACCCGAGGGTTGGGACGCTTCACCGTCGGATTCCCCTCTGAGTCAACATACAGCTTTCCCTCGGAGTCTGCAGTTTTCGGTGGCTCGCAGAAATTCTTAGCTAGCGCCCGCAGCCCGCTCTGAATACCAGCCGCCACGGCCGGGAGAAGGGCTATGGGGTTGCCATGAGCCAGGAGCACCGCCGGGTACACCACGTCAGCAACAATAACTTCATGTGGCAGCGTGGGCACCACACAACGCTTCAGCCACAGCATCAGAAAGCCCGCCAACAGCGCCCGATCGGAGATAGGGGTCCGGGCTTGATGGTGAAAGCTTTCAAAAACCAAGTCAGGGTCGAAACCGTCCTCGTTCGACTCCGTGGTGTAGAAGCTGTCAGAAGCCTGGTCGATCCTGTCTTCAATCTCCCTATCGGAGCTGGGAGCCAATCGGGTTATCAGATGGTCTTTGGTGTTGACGTTGTTGAACAAGTAACTGGCCCAAGACAGTTGCTTGACTCCCTGCGACCGCCATTTGGTTATCTGGCCGCAAATGTGGAAGTGACATAGCACTTCCCAGTAGGTCTCATATATTAGGGGATACTCCTCCTTCAAAAGGTGAAGCTCCACAGTGGTCGGGACATATTCCTCATAGGGAATGTCCCCTGTTGCCAATCCTGAGACTTCATGCAGCTCGTGCAGAGCGAGGCCCATCTCCCCGACCGGAGTGAAGAACGTCCCCGTCAAAGAATTATAACGCTCTAGAACCCCGAAGAAGTTCTGAGAGCTTTGAGGGATCCCCCACTGCACGGCCCTGACTGCCGAGTACAGTCCCACACGCTTTAGCAGATCCCCGAGCTCGGTAAGGACAAAGCCGACCATCCTGCCCCACCAATAGTTCTCCGTGGAATGGACCCACCCGGGCGCACGGAACCCAACCGGATAATCACCCTCCGCTTCCATGAATGCGTTGAGGAAGGTAGTGCCAAGTTGTGATATCTCTCCAGCCGGAACCTCAGACTTGCGCGACCCAGGGAAAAGGCCGATAACCGACCTGTCATGGCTATCATGACGGTGTACTTTATGGGAGCCCAAATCACCGAGAGTAATCTCAGGGACATATCGAGAAAGGTCTCATTCCATCTTCCGAGGGACGGACATGTGCTGGAAATAGGACAGCGGGAACATCCTCTCCATGTCCGGAAGAAAGAATCTTCCACCTCTTATTTGACGGAGCCATTTGTAAGTTCCGTCATACACGCGATAGCCGCCATCGTGGATACGATCTCCGAAGAAGAAGGCAGGCTTCTCCAGCTTGATGCCAGCATCCGTTGTGAATGCTGCATCGGTCATAAGCACCCGAATAGTCCTCATGTCAACATTCGAGAGCCTCTCCTCACGAGCCTGCGACTGGTCAGCAGTCACAGGGACAGTCTTTTGTAGCACAAAGGTCAAGTCCCGGTCAGCACCACCTACATGTCCAAAGTGGCGCGTCTTGGCGAGTGAAGTAGTAAGGTGTGGCGCTGCAAAAAGAAAAGGACACTTAGTTAGATGCTTTATCAAAAGCAAGGAAAAAAAATGCTAAGTATTCATAACCCAAACGCAGAAGAGATACTAGACGCAGGAATTATCAAATCCGCGTCCAGACCTGCGCATCCACGTCCAAACGCAGAAGAGATACTAGACGCAGGAATTATCAAACCCGCGTCCAGACCTGCGAATCCACGTCCAAACGCAGAGGAGATACTGGACGCAGGAATTATCAAATCCGCGTCCAGACCTGCAAGATCCGCGTTTTGCAAACCAAGACTTATGAGATTCAAGTACTTGGACTCAGGCGCCAGACCGTAAGAACCAACACCTGATGTTGCAGAACGCAAGGATCAAAGTCCGCGTTTAAACCCTTCACAATTAGAAATATTCTAAGTGAAGGGTCCAAAAGGCAGGACCTAATGGCACCGGGTCATCAAACCCGCGCCTCGGTTATCAACCCAAAGACTGCGTCTGGGAATCAAACACGATTTAAATTTGTGTGTTAAGGGTTCTTAAGGGTTCTTTGAACTTCCTTTAATGGCGAAATTCACGCCTAAAAGGCATTTTACCTTGGAGACCTTGGAGAACAACATCCTGCGCAGAGGAGGAGCTGCCCCTCCGGGCCTCGGCGACGGTCGCCTTTGAAGAAGAAGCAGTCGGCTTGGTCTTGGGTGCCATTGCTAATTCAATCCGAGGTTAAACAGATGAACAGAAGGGGAAATTCTCTTTCTTAATTTTATCAGCGAGTGCGTTCGGAGAAGAAGAGGAATCTTCCCAACTGTGGCCTTTTATAGGCACAAGGATTCGCGAAGATACGCAGCGTATGGCCCGATGAATTCTGCGGCGAATCTCTGTTCGACGCGTGGAACAAAATCACTTTAGCGCACAGAGAAGATCATGCGCCACGACTCTGCAGCGAATCGTCGCTCGACACGTGGCACGGATCATTTAATGAGCCAGGAAATCCGCGCGCCAAAAGGTGAAATCCCGTCGGTTCCCCAGGCCAACTGGCAGCGCAATCATGACGTGGCACGGACTCGCACCCGACGGCCATGTCTCTTCGATGGATATGCCCCGTCAGCATCGCCATAAATGCGCCCAGACAATCGCGTCTATATTCAAAAGATGCGTCTCTCCGAAGTTCGCGTCTTCAGCTGAACATCGCGTCTGCCTTATGAAGATCAGTCGCGTTTCTATTGCCAAAAGGTCGCGTCTCGCTAAGAAGTCGCGTCTTTAAAGCAGTCTCATCTCTGCTTTTCAAAAAGGAACCCGCGTTCAGTCCCTGCTTCTGCGAATCAGTTCAACAGTTCACTGGCACAAGCAGAAGACCAACCACTCCTGGCTTAAAGCGCACCCGTGACAGACTTAAAAGCAAACGGGGAGGTTTAGACTGTGTATCTAGACACTCAACATGATCAACTCCGGTGGCTTCAAAGAGTTCAACAGTACACTCACGAAGACCAACTCCAGAATAGATCAAACCCGGAGCATTAACAGTCTAGTCATGAAGGCAAATGCAGCTAGAATCCAAAGTATTTCGAAATCCGTCCCAGTTAACTGCGGAATATCGAAAACTTTGGAGGGGGTTCTGTAGGCTGTCTAAAAATCACCAAGACAAGCCACCAAAACGTAGAGATCCAAGATCCAGACGCAAGGCTAAATGTGACAATCAAGACGCGAGAGTCCAAACCCGCGTCTCAGCATTAAGGCACGTGGGCCCGACACCCGCATCTCAGCCTCAAGACGCGAGGGTCCGAACCCGCGTCTCAGAACCAAGGCGCGTAGGCTCAAAACCCGCGTCTCAACCTCAAGACGCGAGGGTCCAAACCCGCGTCTCAACCTCAAGACGCGAGGGTCCAAACCCGCGTCTCAACCTCAAGGCGCTAGGGTCCAGACCCGCGTCTCGGTTACAACCACCCCGATTATGGCGCCATTCACCGCCCATGTAGCGGGGAAGTTGGCTCTCATCGTGGAGTATTTTTAGGGGACACGTTCACCCCCTACAGCCTATATAAATAGCCCAGTTGCTATGGAAGGGAGAGAGCATCAGAAGAAATCGAAGGGCATCAATAGACATAAAGAGACCGAGAGATATCAACAGGCGCGACACATACAGAGAGAGAGAGAGCTCGACTCTTCAAGCTAACTTGCTGCGTACAAGTTGCTCTTCGCCTACCTTCTCTTTTAGAGTTTTGGTAGACGTGGCTGAGTTACTCCTTCTACCTGCCAAGGAGAAGATCCCTTGACGGTCCAGACGGTCATCTGGTCAACGGAGAACAAGATTCACTCTCCACCGCCACACGAAGAACCCAGCACTAAACAAAGGGGGGATTCAAGCTTCAACATCCTCCCTCCCTTGTAACCGGAAGATTAGTCTGTTGTAATTTTTCATCTGATTCAAGGAAATTTTACACCTCCTTCTTTTTCTGTGTCCAACATAGATATAATCCAATATACATTAAACTATGTAAACTTGTTTAGATTCTAGCTATTCATGAAAATCATACATATGAACTTGAAATCTAAAACCCAGTTAAACCGAAAACCAAACTTAATAAACTTCTGTGTGTGTGTGTGTGTGAACTTGAGTATATCAATACTATCTATTTTTTCACAAGATCTAAACAAACTGAAGTCTTCTTGTCGATCCTCATCTTCAAGACGACCCGATTCAAATATGATCCAACGAGCTTGACTCCACCCGAGTGCTAGATGCGATCTTTACACGCGAGCTCTTGAATCCATATGTCTTAGCTCCCAAAACTTCTTTGTTGAAGCTAAACACCTACTATGATCTTGATCAAGTATCTGAGACTAATTAAACACAAGATCATTAGTATTATAACTACATGAGTTAATCATCATCAAAACTACAGCGATGGGCCTTTGGGCCAACAAGAAGTACTACTTCCAACATGTGTTACATAGTCCAAGAGATGACCCCTTTGAGGTAAATTCTGATTCCCAGCTTGATATGATAATGACATGCCATATGATGAACTTGCATCATTTTGTCAAAAACTTCTTAAAAATTTAATTTGTTAAAAATTGAAAATGATAAGTTGAAGAAAGAAAACAATTCCTTGTTAAATAAAAATGATTCCATTTTAAAAGAAAAAGACTCTTTTTAAAATGAATTTGAAATTATTTCAAAAGAAAATGAAGCTTTGAAAAATCAAGTTGCTTTGATTTCTAAAGAAAAACAAATTGTTTTAAATGAAAATAAATCCTTGAAAAAGAAAATTATTTTAATTAAAAATGAAAAGATTTCTATTTTCAAAATGATAAAAGATTTTGTTTCTCATGTTTTTTCTTCTAAGATTGAAAATGATATATGTATTTTGAAGAACATTGATTGTTTGGGTTCCATTTTGAGCCAATGTGCATTTAATCACTATAGATTGAAATCTATATTTCGCAAGAAATAAGTTCCACATATGCATGCACATCCTACACGACATACATCTCACACACACCATGCTCACACTCATACTACTCACATGTATGTTAGAGTGTACACATGTCAACATTGTGGCCGCAAAGGCCATCTTGCAAAATTTTATTTTGATAGATTAAATTCTTTTAATTTTACAAATAAAAATATTTGGATTCCAATTGTCACTAACCCCCATGGACCCAAAAAGATATGGGTACTGAAATTCCTGCTACTTATTTTTGATGTAGGTGTGGGCTCTCACAAAACGTGAGAGGATTGTTGCCTTAATAGTAGTAGATGCAATCGGAGCAAGACGGTCACATCATGGATGCATCGCTATCAAGGAGTTTAGGTGAGAGGACCACCTTGTTTTGGAGAAATAGATTGGCTACATCGTTTTGGCAACCATTTCATCCTCCACTTTTAAAATATTTTATATACTTATATACTAGTATAAGTAACCTAAACTCTATCATATGATGTTTTGTGCTTATAGTTGAGTTGATTGGTTGCCTAACTATGCATGTATTTTTGAAAAACTTTATTCATATTTTCAAATGGATTTACATTCCTATTTCTTTTGGTTGATGTTTTTATATGCTATATTTAAAGCATATTTTGATTTAAATTTTTGTATCATACGTCCATTTGTAAATCTTATTAAAACTTGTGTTATACATGTACAATTTTTGAGTTACATGCTATACATGCTCTATTTCTATTGTGTACTCTTTTGTTGTTTGATTGTACATTGTGTGTCCTAGTTTTGATGATTCTTACATGATTATATGATATATCATGTTTTTAAGAAAAAAAATTTCATTTTTGTTTTGATTTTCGAGCTTTATTGTTTTATCTTCATTAATATCTTATTCGTATGATTATTGAGCACTCACCTTTATGTTTACTCATGACTTTGTTTTCATGAGCACATATTTTTATGCTACATAGATTTTGAATGACAATACTTGTGCAATTACCATATTTTATGGGGGGGGGGTGTGTGTGTGTGTGTATTCCTTACTTGAAGGATTGCGTACTAGTTTTCAAAATTACCTTTAAAACTAGTCGTTATTCTTTAATTGGTAGAGTTTTCAACCCATGCTAAACTTATTTCCAAAATATTACTTTTAAAACTTCTACCCTATAAGGGTGGTTGGTTGGACGACCATACCTTGTGCGCCTTAATGAGGATATTTTTTTAAACATGTGCATATAGGGTGATAGTTATGAGTTATACACTTATTTATCATGAAAATTGATTTTTATATACTCATACTTGTTTTCTATATATGTATGCATTATATTTCAATTGATATTTAAATTGATCATAAATACATATATATGATTTCTTGTGTTAGATTTAAAATGTTAATACATATTTTTTATAACAAAAATTATTTTATGCACAGCTTGACTTAATTCTAAATGTTAATTGATATCTTTTATAAGCTTATGCATTGATTTTGATGGTATTTCAAAAAAATGGGAAAATTCTTTATTTTTGAGAAAAATATTTCATTTTAGAAAATAATTTTATTTTCTATTGGTATCAAAATTTGTTTTGTTGATTGGTATCAAAATCTATAATTGGTATGGTATCAAAATCTTCAAATTGGTATCTTAATATTTATATTTATTGGTTATCAAAATTTATTTTGATGTTTACAAATGGTACCAAAATTTGTTTTAAGTGGTTTTTAAATTTGTTTTGACTTGTATTGCTTATATGCAAGGGGAGCTTAACATCTCCTCTATGTATAAATTCATGTTGAGTGTATTTTATATAAAGAAGAGCTTGACCTCTTTTCTTTATATGGTACACGTGTGTAGGGGGAGCTTAACATCTTCGTTTATGCATTATATATTATACTTATATGGATTAGGGTTAGTCATCCCTTTTCTATGTAATGCATGTATACAGGGGGAATTAACTTAACGTCTCTCCTCTTCATGAATTTATATCGCATATATATTTATCTTTTTTGTTTTTTTCATTCCTTTGTTGATGAATTGACAAAAGGGGGGAGAAAAATTGAGAGAGTTTATATATGCATGTTATATTTTTGTTTATGCATATATGTTTGTGTTTGTTTAATATTTTATTAATGTGCTTTATAGAATATCTATATATTTTTGCTAGGCATGAGTTAAGGGGAAGTTTTTATGAAGCTTGTCTTTAATCCATGCATATATAACTCCATGAGTTTTGTCATCATCAAAAAGAGGGAGATTGTTGGCACAAAGGCTCTAATTTGTAAGATTAAGATTTTTGTTTTAGATAAAATGTAAACGATAGATTAGTTGTGGATTGCTCAAGCTTATTTACACTCACACAAAATTTATATATTGTTTTCATATTAAATAGTTTTAGCTTTTAGTTTAACAGTTTTAGTTTTGAATTTTGAAGAATACATCTTTTTGATTTCATGAATAGATTTCATCAAAATAAGTTTATATGGTTTATATGTGTATTGGATTTCATTCATATCATTGTTTCTTCATATTGTTTAGATAACTTATTTTGATGAGTTTATTTCATGAGTTTAAGTTTTGTATTTATCAGAACATATTTGGAGCTTATTGTCAAAAATAAGGTATTTCATTTATTATGTGTATTGAATCATTTCCATACACACTATACTTCAAAAATGTTTCAGTATCTTATTTTTGTATTTGTACAAGTTTTGAGAAAATCAAATTTTCATTTAGAAGTTGGTTTTTGAAAAAATATCGATTTTGGTTTATACCTTAATTTCTATGCCTAAAAAATAGTTCACATGTTTATAATATTTGTTGATTCTTAATCACACATATTTGGACTTCAAAGTATTTCAATGAATTTATTTTGTGGATTTTATGGATATTTTATGGGATTTAATAGGATTTTCAAAAGATGATTTTGGGTTGCTGGCGATCGATCGACCGGTCGACGAAGCAAGGCTCGGTCAACCGACCGGTCGGTCGACGTCGACCGATGTGCACACATGCACAATCGACTGGCTCGGTCAATCGAGCAGTCGACCGACTGGCTCTACCCAGCTCTCGGGTAGAGGCCGGTCGACCGAACGGTCGACCGACGGAGATTTTTAACTCTCTGTGGCCTGGGGACGGTTGACCGGAAACCCCAACAGTCAGAAACTTGACCGTTGGTCGGTCGACCGGCCAGTCGACCGACAGGTCAATTCTGGCCTGTAATGGCTAGTTTTTGACAACCTATAAAATGGGACCTTTTGGTCAGTTTTTTAACAAGATTTTCACAAGCTTTTAGAGCTAGTTTTTCCTATCTTCTACAGAGTTTTTTCAACAAGTTTTAGAGCTTAACTTTCATATCAAATAGAGAGTTTATCAAGAGTGATTTCTCTTGAGTTTTCAAAAGCATTTCCTTGAGTTTTTCACCATAAATTCTATCTAGTTTTTCTCACACAAGCTTGAACTATCCATTGCTATATCCATCATCTAGGATACTTGTTTGTGAGAGTGTTTGTTGGTGATGAAGAGAAGAGATCACCAAGTGTTCCAATTTGTATTTTGAGGAATTGTAGAGGCTGCGGCCTCAGCGAGCATATAGGTTCGCCTGTGTTATTCTTGCTAAAATAAGTGAAAGACTTGCGGGTCTGAGAGTTCTTGAGGGAGCTTGATGTAGGTGTTGCGGCATCGAGTGATCTTGCGGATCGATTATAGTGAAAATTCTTCATTGTGGTGAAGGCGGGGAGATAGAGCAAGTGGTTCAAACCTCAAAACAATTCTCCCGTGTTTGCGATTGTCCATCTCTCTCTCATCTCACTTGTGTTTAATATCTTACATGTTCTTATTGCGCTTATCTTTATATGCTTGATATTTATTTGTGCTCAATAGATATACTTGTTTGAGTTGTTTGATATCTTACATTGTTATTATTGTTTATTCTTTATATGCTTGATATTGTATTTATGCTCATATTTGTATTTAACCAAGAGAGTTATAGTAGCACCTCAACTCTTAATAGAGGAATCTTGAGGAGAAAGTCTAGAGTCCCTTACCGAGAATTCGGCTTCACTCTTTGGTTGTATGTTGTGTGTAGTTCTAGTTTGCAAATAGTTTTTAATTCCGCATTTGTTTGTTATTTGATTAGCACATCACTTATTCACTCTCCTCTAGGTGACCTACAAGCATAAACTGATTTCTCCAACCCCCACTTGTTTATATATTTTCATTTCCTATTTTATTCTTTCCTTGTCCCTGATGTTGTTGTTGGCCCAATGGCCTTCCACTCTAGTTTTGATGATGATCAACTCATGTAGTTATGTTTACTAATAATCTTGTGTTGTTTAAGTTTCAGATCATTAACCAAGATATTAGTTGGTGATTAGCTTCAACAAGGAGTTTAGAAGCTATTCATAATGATTCCAGGGCCAAAACTTCAAGATCACACTTTGCCTAGCCCATGGATGGAGTTTTGGAGCAAGTCTTCTTGATGACACAAAGACTTAGGTATCCTAGTTTAGTTTAGTGTGTTTTAGATCCATTTGTAAAGCTTAGTATAGTTGATATGCTCAAGTGCACAAAACACACACATGTTTGGATATTGGTTTTCGGTTTTTAGTTTAACCGATATGAGTTTTCATGAATAGTTTGATCAAAACAAGTTTACATGTTTTATATGTATATTAGATGTGCTCTATATACATACATGCTTATATGACTTATACAAACTTAGTTTGACATACCTATTCATGTAGTTTTATGTTTTGGTATAAAACATATTTTTTTTTTTAATTAAAGACAAAAACTATGATATATTTGTTGAATGTGTATTAGACCTATGTCCATATGCATCATGCTTAATAATGTTCAAATATCATGTTTTTATATTTCTATAAGTTTTTAGGAAAATCAGATTTCCTATTGAAAAATCAAGTTTGATAAAAATACAAGTTTTGTTTTTGATAAAATTGGCAAGACACAAAAATGAATTGATATGTTGATATATTGTCTTGAAATTTTTATCACTTGTTTGAGTTTCATATAAATGATAAAACAATTTTTATGGTATTTTTAAAAGAGATAAAAGATTTTTTAGAAAATATTTTTCCAAATTTTCTGACCTTGTTTTTGTGCTGACAGGCTGGTCGGTCGACCCTGACGGTCGACCGCACCAAGGGCCGGTCGACCGTTCGGGTCGACCGACGTGCACAGACGTGCACGTCTGTTAGGCACAGACACGGTCTCGACCGGGACGGTCGACCGAGTTGAGAGCTCTGCTCTCGGTTTTCTGGGTCGACCGGGCCGGTCGACCGCAGTTGCCCAACGGTCATAATTCTGACCGTTGGCAGTCGACCGGACGGTCGACCGGTGGCCTGTCAGGCTGCCACATCAGCCTAACGGCTAGTTTTGTATAGGGGCTATATAAACCCCATCTCTTTGGGGATTTTGGCCAAGTTTTCTAAGAGAAAAATTTTCAGTTTTCTGAAGTGTTTAAAAGAGTTTTAAAAAGAGTTTTGGGGCTTTAAAACTTCTCATCTTTATTTGTTTTGGGTTTTTGGAAAATCAAAGAAAACTAGGTTTTGGGATTTTGATTTGGTATTTCATTTTCTATCATATACAAGAGATTTCCCAAGTAGTTTTTCTTTGTTGCTTGTTTCCAAAAACACTTTGATTCCACACTTGAGCTATATCTTCTATCCTAAACTATTTAGGATCTTGTTTTTGTGGAAAAAGAAAAAGGAAAGAGGTTGTGGTTGAAATATACCACTTGTTGTAAACCCTTGATTTCTTGAGTTGCTCCCTCTTTGGTAGAGGTGGAGATTGTTGTATTGGGTTGTTGGTTTGGATCCCTCTTCGGTAGAGGTGATTGAGTTTGGTTGTAGACCTCTTCGGTAGAGGTGTTGGTTGTTGTATTGGCTACGGGCCCACCCTCGGTTGTGAGGTGGTTGTTTGAGAGAGGAGTTTGATACTCCTAGAGTTGTAACAAATCCTCTTCAGTAGAGATTCCCTCGGTGGGAGATAGTGGATTAGAAATCCTACACGGTAGTGTAGGCGGGGATGTAGAGCAAGGTGCTCGAACCTCGAAACAAATCTTGGTGTTTGCGTTTTGATCCATTGTCTCTCTAACTCTCTCTCTTATAATTGTGCAAAGCATCATACTCATCATCATATCATACTTGCTTGTGTTGAGCATTGATTCATTCATATCTTATACATTGCTTGTGTTGCCTTGCATCTTTTATATTGCAATTCATTCTTATATGCTTGGCTTGATTGTGTGTATTTCATATTGCTTGGATTGCTTGTGTGTGTGCGCCTAACTTATACTCATCCAATAAGAGCTTCACATAGCACCTCAACCCATTTCAAGGGGAATCAAGGGAGTTAGTCCAGAGCCTCGCAAGGGGAATTCGGCTACACTTGTTGTATTGTATTAGTTTGTGCATAATTTGCATTAGCTTCCGCATTTAGCGCACTTAGTTTGCATTAAGTTTCTTAGATTAGCTCTTACACCTATTCACCCCCCTCTAGGTGTTTTTCAATTGGTATCAGAGCTAGTGCTCCTGATACTTAGGCTTAACATCCTAGGAGTGATCCATTTGCTTGCTTATCTCATTTGCATTTGTTTGTTTGCACATTCATATTTAGTTTATACCATGGACTTCATGACCCCTCCTAGCTTTGACCCTTCCAACATTGATGTTTGGAAGTATAGGATGTCCATGTACCTAAAGACCCTAGGTTTGCATGTCTTCCTTACCGCCACCAAGAGATGTTATCTTGGTGATGGTAATCATATAGGGGCCAATGCACAAGCCCTAGAGGCCATTAGAAGCACTCTTCCTAAAGATTATCTCTTATGTGTTTCTAACTTTGATTCCGCCTTTGCAGTGTGGAACAAATTGACAACCACCACCACCTCGGAGCTTCAAGTTCAAATTCAAGAAGAGGAATCTAGTGGAGAATCCGATCCACAATGCTTCATGGTCCAAGGGAATGACTCCCTTAAGGTACATTCGGAATCCCACCAAGATAGTGATTATGATGCTAGTTCTTCATGTGATGATATTGTTGATCCCCATGCTTTGAATGAAGAACTATCTATTGTTTGTGAAAAATTAATTGAAAATTATAAGATTTTGAAAAAGAAAAGTCTAGAAATTGAAAAAGAAAATAAAAGTTTTGCATGCTAGACTTGATTGTGTTTTGCAAGAGAAGGTTGAGGTCTATAATGAAAGGGATTCATTAAAATCTCAACTTGATCTTGCACTTAAAGAAAATAACTTTTTGAAGTCTAAAAATGATTGCCATGCTATTTTGAAGAAAAATGAAAATTTGTCTGCAAAAGTTGATTTTGTTTTAAAAGAAAATGATTCTTTGAAAATTAAGGTTGCTTCAATTTCTAAAGATTTAGAAATGTGTTTAAAGAAAAATGTTGTTTTACAAAATAAAATTGATGCACATGTTTGCCATGCTAGTGTAGCTTCATCTAGTCTACCTAATGCATGTACCATCTTCTATGATTAAAAATGATATAAATATGTTAAAGGAGAAAATGGATTGTTTGGGCTCCACTATGAGCCAATGTGCTAAGAACCATACACGGTTGGAAACCTTGGTTCGAAAGAAACAAGTTCCATCATTTATGCATGCACACCCTCCACGGCATACACATGCTCCACACGGACACCATCAACACATGTATGCTCATGTGTACACATGTACACATTGTGGCCGAAAAGGCCATCTTGCTAAATTTTGTTATGATAGATTAAATGTTTCAAATTTAGCAAAGAAATTTGTTTGGGTTAGGGAAGGGACTAACCCCCATGGACCCAACAAGATGTGGGTACCAAAGACCACCCCTCCTATTATTTTTGATGTAGGTGTGGGCTCTCACATGACGTGAGAGTGATGACACCTTGGAGTGGATGCGTTCCGGACTTAAAGGAAATCAATTGGATGCATCACTTTCAAGGAAGGTTTGGTGGAGATGACCACCATGTTTTGGAGACAAGGAAAGTTGCTTCTTCAGTTTTGGTAACAATCCTTTACTCCCATTTATTGTCTACATGCTTTTAATATTCATTGTTTATAGCATGTCTTTGATGTCTATGGATTAGTATGTTCATTCCATGTTTATTAGATCCTTGACATACATGTATAGTATTTGAGACACACATGCTTATGTGAACCCATACTTAGTGTTCTCACCTTTGTTTAAGCTATAATATACATCATGAATCTAATACATGTGAATTCACATAATAATCATGTATTTGTTTTATCATGATGATTTTTATATTGTGTTTTAATGCTTCATGTTTTGAATATATGTTTAGATGTTAGTTTTCATTAAGACTAGTTATATACTTGTACATAGAGTGGGCTACAAATAAATCTATATATGTTTGGGATTGAATGCTGTTGTTTTCCCATTAGATGTGCTAGTATAGTCTAGTTTTGATGATTCATACATTTTAAACTTTGTATTCCATTTTTGAATTAGTTTTATGATTGTGTGTTTCACTTCATGTATATGTTTGTATTGCCAAACTTTAAGATATACATGTATACCCCTTGAGTCATTTGCTTTTCATGCAAATCTATTTATGGACTCAATTGTGTTTAGGGATATGTATGTATACTTCATGTTTGACAATTCATACATATACCTTGAAATGAAATTTTGTTTTAATGAAAATTAGTTTTTCAAGTTTTTCATGTATTTATATTTAACTTCATGTATATGTCCATCTTATCCAAACTATTGACTATACATGAGTATCCTTTTTTTTTGAGCCACGTGCCTTAATGCATATATTTTGTGGACTCTTTATGTTTTGGATATGTATGTATACTTTAGTTTGTATTAGACATACATATGCCTTAAAGATTAGATAGTTTTGATGATTTCTTGTTTTTAAGGAATAATTGAGCTTAATTGAACATGTTTTCATGATTATGATCTTCATATTGTATTTGTACACTCATATTTATAATTTGCTCATGTTTTGTTTTCATGAGTCTTATTTATGCCTAATTGAACTTGAGTGTTTGATATGATGTGGATTCCATGTTTATGAAAAACAATTTTGTTTTATTCCTTGCTTGAAGGATTTCGTACTAGTTAACAAATTTTTCCATTTAATTAGTTGCGATATTCTTCATATGGTAGAGATTTTCAAACAAAACTAAATTTTCAAATCTATTTTTGAAAACCCCTACCTTCTATGGGAGGATGGATGGGAGATCATGGTCTTGTATGCTTTAAAATGAAAATCATTTATAACTTGAACCTTGATTGGGTGGTAGATTATATGAGATATACACTTGATTATTATTGTTGATTCAATTGGTATCATTGAACTCTTTCAATTGGTATCAATTTTGACATTTTTGGTATACTCATATATTTGTTTATGCATGTATGCTTCAATTTCAATGGTATCAATTTCTATTGGTATCTAAATTTTCATACATATGTGTTTTATTTGTGTTCAAAAAAAAAAAATCACAAATTTTAGTTTTTGTTTACTCAAGCTCTAGCATGACCCAACACCTTGAGTTTCACTTTTGTTTCAATTGATTACTTTTAAATTGGTATCAAGACTATGCATATTTTAGTTTGTATTTCATAAAGGGGGAGAAAATTTGATTTTGTATTTCAATTGGTATTTGTACTCCCACACTTTATGATTAAAGGTGTTATTTTAAACATATGATATCAACATCAAATTTGTTTATATGTTTTAAAATGAACAATTCTTACAATTGGTATCAATGTTTCTATGTAAAATCTTTTCAATTGGTAAAATATTTACAATTGGTATCATATTTAAGAAATTCAAAATTTGTTTTGGTTTCAAGATTCATGTTTAAGAATTCAAGACTTATGTTTAATTACAATTGGTATTTTCAAAATTTTGTTTAAAGAAAATATTCAAAGTTTGATTTGTATTGACTATATGCATATAGATTCATGATGAGTGTATCTTATATTGAAGAGCTTAACATCTCTTCGTTATGTGGTACACGTGTGTAGGGGGAGCTTCACATCTCCTCTTATTCATACATACATAATGTGTGTTATGTGAATTAGGGCTTAACTTCCCTCCTTCATGTAATGCATATGTGTAGGGAAGCTAACTTAGCGTCTTCCTCTTCATGAATGTATATAGCATATAACACTTATTATCCTTGTTTATTTTCTTTTGGTATCAAGATGCTTCATTGACATATTTTCAATTGATATCATGTTTTTAAAGTCACCCCTTATTGACTTTGTTTTTGTTTTAGACAAAAAAGGGGGAGAACATTGTCTTTTTTTGTTTTGTTTGACATAAAGGGGAAGAAAGATTTTTACCCCTCGTTTTATTTATGGTTTTGATTACCCCTTTGTTGATGATTGACAAAAGGGGAGAAAGATTTATGAAGTTTTATATGCATGCTTATGTTTATGCATATATTATGTTTTAATCTCAAGAATCTCAAGAATACTAAGTTTAATTGATTTATAGAGTTTGCTTTGTAATTGGTATCTAGAGCTTATTTTGTTTTGAATATTCCATTTGATATCTAGAACCATTTATTGTTTATGCATATGCATGTTTCATGTTTAATATTCATTGCATATATTTATTGTTTATCCCTATGCATGAGTTAAGGGGAGCTTCTTTGAAGCTTAACTTTAATCCATGCATATATAACTCCATGAGTTTTGTCATCATCAAAAAGGGGGAGATTGTTGGCCCAATGGCCTTCCACTCTAGTTTTGATGATGATCAACTCATGTAGTTATGTTTACTAATAATCTTGTGTTGTTTAAGTTTCAGATCATTAACCAAGATATTAGTTGGTGATTAGCTTCAATAAGGAATTTAGAAGCTATTCATAATGATTCCAGGGCCAAAGCTTCAAGAGCACACTTTGCCTAGCCCATGGATGGAGTTTTGGAGCAAGTCTTCTTGATGACACAAAGACTTAGGTATCCTAGTTTAGTTTAGTGTGTTTTAGATCCATTTGTAAAGCTTAGTATAGTTGATATGCTCAAGTGCACAAAACACACACATGTTTGGATATTGGTTTTTTCGGTTTTTAGTTTAACCGATATGAGTTTTCATGAATAGTTTGATCAAAACAAATTTACATGTTTTATATGTATATTAGATGTGCTCTATATACATACATGCTTATATGACTTATACAAACTTAGTTTGACATACCTATTCATGTAGTTTTATGTTTTGGTATAAAACATATTTTTGTAATTAAGACAAAAACTATGATATATTTGTTGAATGTGTATTAGACCTATGTCCATATGCATCATGCTTAATAATGTTCAAATATCATGTTTTTGTATTTCTATAAGTTTTTAGGAAAATCAGATTTCCTATTGAAAAATCAAGTTTGATAAAAATACAAGTTTTGTTTTTGATAAAATTGGCAAGACACAAAATGAATTGATATGTTGATATATTGTCTTGAAATTTTTATCACTTGTTTGAGTTTCAAATAAAATGATAAAACAATTTTTATGGTATTTTTAAAAGAGATAAAAGATTTTTTAGAAAATATTTTTTCAAATTTTCTGACCTTGTTTTTGTGCTGACAGGCTAGTCGGTCGACCCTGACGGTCGACCGCACCAAGGGCCGGTCGACCGTTCGGGTCGGCCGACGTGCACGTCTGTTAGGCACAGACACGGTCGACCGGGACGGTCGACCGAGTTGAGAGCTCTGCTCTCGGGTTTTCTGGGTCGACCGGGCCGGTCGACCGCAGTTGCCCAATGGTCATAATTCTGACCGTTGGCGGTCGACCGGACCGGTCGACCGGTGGCCTGTCAGGCTGCCACATCAGCCTAACGGCTAGTTTTGTATAGGGGCTATATAAACCCCATCTCTTTGGGGATTTTGGCCAAGTTTTCTAAGAGAAAAATTTTCAGTTTTCTGAAGTGTTAAAAGAGTTTTAAAAAGAGTTTTTGGGGCTTTAAAACTTCTCATCTTTATTTGTTTTGGGTTTTTAGAAAATCAAAGAAAACTAGGTTTTGGGATTTTGATTTGGTATTTCATTTTCTATCATATACAAGAGATTTCCCAAGTAGTTTTTCTTTGTTGCTTGTTTCCAAAAACACTTTGATTCCACACTTGAGTTATATCTTCTATCCTAAACTATTTAGGATCTTGTTTTTGTGGAAAAAGAAAAAGGAAAGAGGTTTGTGGTTGAAATATACCACTTGTTGTAAACCCTTGATTTCTTGAGTTGCTCCCTCTTTGGTAGAGGTGGAGATTGTTGTATTGGGTTGTTGGTTTGGATCCCTCTTCGGTAGAGGTGATTGAGTTTGGTTGTAGACCTCTTCGGTAGAGGTGTTGGTTGTTGTATTGGCTACGGGCCCACCCCTCGGTTGTGAGGTGGTTGTTTGAGAGAGGAGTTTGATACTCCTAGAGTTGTAACAAATCCTCTTCGGTAGAGGTTCCCTCGGTGGGAGATAGTGGATTGGAAATCCTACACGGTGGTGTAGGCGGGGATGTAGAGCAAGGTGCTCGAACCTCGAAACAAATCTTGGTGTTTGCGTTTTGATCCATTGTCTCTCTAACTCTCTCTCTTATAATTGTGCAAAGTATCATACTCATCATCATATCATACTTACTTGTGTTGAGCATTGATTCATTCATATCTTATACATTGCTTGTGTTGCCTTGCATCTTTTATATTGCAATTCATTCTTATATGCTTGGCTTGATTGTGTGTATTTCATATTGCTTGGATTGCTTGGATTGCTTGTGTGTGTGTGCCTAACTTATACTCATCCAACAAGAGCTTCACATAGCACCTCAACCCATTTCAAGGGGAATCAAGGGGAGTTAGTCCAGAGCCTCGCAAGGGGAATTCGGCTACACTTGTTGTATTGTATTAGTTTGTGCATAATTTGCATTAGCTTCCGCATTTAGCGCACTTAGTTTGCATTAAGTTTCTTAGATTAGCTCTTACACCTATTCACCCCCCCTCTCAGTTGCTCTTCCCTCAACCTTAATCACAACGCAAAGTAATTCGCGGGTCGACCTGCACGGTCAGGTCGCCTGGGGGTTGGCAGGGGGCAGGAAGCCCCCTCCCAGGGTCGGGGTGGAACCCTTGGAAACTTTTATTTTAGGGATCGATCTTTCTGCAAATCTGACTCAGAAATAAGGCATTTTGTGAGGAAAGCGATCATGATCGCAGTCTTCATCAAACTCAAAAATATTACATTTTCGCAGTCCTTTTTTAATCGCAGTCCTCATAAAAGGCTCAAATATAAGGGATTTTTGTGAATACTCCGTTCATAGTCGCATTCCTAATAAACAGGATTGCAATCATGATCGCAATCCT
Source organism: Agave tequilana (assembly GCA_038442645.1). Taxonomy (NCBI): domain Eukaryota; kingdom Viridiplantae; phylum Streptophyta; class Magnoliopsida; order Asparagales; family Asparagaceae; genus Agave; species Agave tequilana. The sequence continues at coordinate 66,430 of JAVJIF010027761.1, forward strand.
TTAATGACACAGAAACATGACATTTTTGTGAGGACTGTTTTATGAGGACTACGATCTTGGTCGCAGTGCTCATAAATAGTGCATTTTACGAGGACTGCGACCATGATCGTAATCCTCATAAATAGGGTTGTGATCATTTTGTGAGTACTGCGCGCAACCCTCAGAAATAAAACATTTTTGTGAGAACTGCGATGCGATCATAGTCGTCTCTATACTGTGATCATTTTGTGAGAACGGTGATCATAGTTACAGTCCTAAAATATAGGACATTTTCGAAGCGGTCCACTTTCTTAAAGCGATTACTTAGGGACATTTTCGTTTTTCGCCGCTGATGTGCGCTTCAAAGTTCGACACGTGAGCACACATTTTTGCTTTAAAAAAGGAGGTGATTGAAGTAAACAAAATTAAGTAGCTGTTTTTTTTTTTTCCTAATAACGATTCGACATAGAGGGTATAGCGAAATGCCCCTTTAGGAAATCAGGGCACGGGAACAGTGAAGGTTCAACTATCCCTCTTGAATTGTCTAAACCATAAAAATGGGCCTTTTGCATTGTGAAAAAAACATAATTGAATTTTATCATCAATTTCTTACAAATAGATGCACTTATGGTAAGAAAAGACTTGAACACTTGGAATTTTTATTTATGATAGAAAATAGAATATTGTCATAGATTACATATAACAACAACAAAAAAAATTAAAAGCTAATTAAAAATTCAATGAATTCTTAAAAAAATAGTCAAATTTGATATTAGACATCAGCAGCTATTTTCATGCATATTTAGGGTTGGCTAATGGGACGAATCGGGTTGATTCGTCCCGTCAGCCCAACGACTCCGTGACCCGTCTCGTCACGGATTCGACGAGACGGGTTGAAAACCCGGGTAATGAATCGGGTCTTCTGACCCGATTCGTTACCCGGATTCGCCGAGACGGGTTGGACCCGTCTCGGCATTTTTTAATTATTTTTTAATTCAAATTTTCTTAAATTTTTAAATTTAAAGTTATAAAGAAATTAGGAAAAAAAATAGGAAAAAAAGAGGAAAAAATTTTAAAAATTGTCTAAAATTATAAAAAAATAATAGAATTGATATTCACTAATTACAAGTTTTTTTGTAAGGTAAATTATTTTATTAATATGAAAAAATCATATACCAATCTGCTCATCACATATAATGTACCTAAAACTCATCTCGTATAATATACATAAAAAACTCTGGTGCTCATCTCATACAATGTACATAAAAAACTTTGGTGGTTCTCTACTCTTCATCATCGTCCTGTTCAAATTCTTTATCTAGAATAGTTTTTCCTTATGTGCGTCTTTCTGCATCGAACCAGTCCTTTAAGCAAACAGCCATCTCCAAGTGTTTCGGCGTCAGCCTGCTCCTCTAGGGTGTCAAAACTCTACCACCTGCAGAAAATGCGCTCTCGGACGCTACTGTAGAGGCCGGAGGTGTCAGTATATCTCGGGCCATGGTAGAAAGAACAGGAAATTATTTCTCTGTTCTTTCCACCATGACAAAACATCAAATGTTTCCCATAGTTCATCATCATTTTCATTTATTTCAACAGGCATTGTGTTCAAATATAAATTAAGTTCATCAAATGAACCTGCTCCTGAAGAGTGTTTATTTCTAGTATTAGAGAAAAGTAAACTTTTAAAATTAGATAATCTTTTACCTAGACTAGTAGAAGAAGTTTGTGATGGTGTAGGTGTCCTAAATTCAGAAGAAGAAGGGGGAAATAACTCATCGCTGTCCAGTGAGTACATTTCTTCTAAAAGAGATCTAATTTCTAAAAGTAATTTATATACATCTTGTTCATAATTTAAACATAAAATAAAATTGGATAATAAAAGTTTTAAATTATCTATTTTAATTCTAGGATCCATAATTGCAGCTAAGTAAAATAAAAAGGCATATTTTCAAAACATTTTTGAAATTTTTCTTCCATATCATGTATACCCTCTTCAACACTGTCATCATCTCTGTATGCAGCAAATACTTAAGCAATTTCATTAAGATTATAAAAAACTAAGTTACATGTGGGATAATATATACCAGAAAGTGCTTTTGTGGCAGTGTCAAATTTTTTAGAAAAGTACAAAAATTTTCATATAATTTCCACTCTTCATCGCTAATATAATAAGATAAACATTCATTTACTGTAAAAAATTGAATTGCTTGTTTATAAAGAAAGCAATCTTTAATTATATTATAGCTTGAATTCCAACGAGTTTTCACATCTGCTTGGAGTAGTTTTTCCTTCAGTCCACATTGTCGGCAATAACTTTTAAAAGATTGTCTCCTAGGTCCACTGTGTTTTATATGTAAAATAATCTTTAACTTTATAAATATATTTGTCTAAGATTTTTAGACCATCTTGTACACATAAATTCAATATATGACAAACACATCTAACATGAAAAAGTTTACCGTTTAAAATCGGATCTAATACCGTTTTCAATTGTCTTATTGAAGCAGTATTTTCACTTGCATTATCAAAAGAAAAAGAAAATATTTTATTTTCTACACCATAATTTCTACAAGTAAGAAAAATTGAATTTGCTACATTTGTAACAGAATGTTTCTCAGAAAATTTAGAAAATGATAAAATACGTTTTTGTAAAATTCAGTTATCATCAATAAAGTGAGCAGTAACACATAAATAATGAATAAGATTAAGAGCTTCCCATATATCGGAAGTTAATGAAAATTTTCAAGCATCACTAGTAAAAAGAGCCTTCAAAATATTTTTTCTATTTATAAATAAATCTTTAGTTTCTTTAGTTATAGTTTGTCTGCTAATTCTCTTATAATCAGGAGCAAAAACAGATTTAAGATAATCAACTAATGCATCTGATTCAGTAAAAGAAAATGGAAGTTCTGCTCGAACAATAAATTCAGCTAACTTATGTTATTTACTTCAGGCTTATATCTCCAAGTGGAGAGTGTGCCTGAATCAGCTAATATTTGTGCTTGTTGTGGTGGTAAACCGTGACTTTTAGCATGCTTTTTTTCATAGTGTTTATTAAGAACACCTGTACCGTATCTTTCTTTATGATCAAATAGTTGATGACAGTACTTACATTCTGCCTTTCTTCTACCTTCAACAACTTTTTCTACGAAATGGTTCCACACTAGAGAAGTTTTGGCTCTTACTTTAGTGGTTGTGCTAGTTGGTTGTTGTGTTTCTGAAACTATAGTATCATGCTGTGCTGGTTGTGTATCGTGTTGTTCTTGTGTTTCAGTAAAAAAGGAGCCAGAGATTGTGCGTGCATTGGTGATGTTGACATTAAAAGTTGATAATATGAGGAATAATGAGGAGGGAAGGAAATAAAATGCCGACCTGTACCGCTATCACTGGCATATGTAGCATGTGTATATGGTGCAAAACCACTGTAGTCAATTGCATAGCTTGACGAACTGTGATAGGGAGAAAATGCGGATGTTGGGGAGCATAATTGTATGGTGGGTAAGCGGCATATGTTGACGATGAGCTACCGCAAGCATCGGTGTAAGGTGCGGCAGATGAAGGATTGTGTGTTGATGAAGAGTTACCACCGGTTTCGGATGAGGTACCGTCAGTACTCCAGTTGGACTCCATTAGACTAGACTGGAAGTTGGTAGAGATTTGTAATTGTAAGAGAATAAGAGTGATTTATAATAGAAGAGAGAGGGTTGAGGTGAAGTGAGATGAAAGTGAATGAGAGTGGAGGGTATTTATAGAGGTTATAGGGGGTTTTTTTAATTTTTTTAAAAAGGATACAACGGCTCAAAAAAGAGCGATTGTGGGTGAATAAGAGGGTGCCACGTGGCATCCTCTTTCTCACCCACAACGGCTATTTTTTGAGCCGTTGAGGGTTGAAAAAAAATAAAAAACGAATATAGGGGTCTGAGACTAATTTTCCTCTCTAACAGTCATATAATAATATTGGATATAAAAAAAAAAAAATTAGAGGGGGGGGGGGGGGGGGTCGGGGAAATTTTCTCCGACCCGATTCGTCCCGTGATTCGTCACGGGACGAATCGGATTCGTCCCGTTTACACGGGACGGGTCAATCCGTTTTGAACCGCCCCTAAACGGGGCGGGTGCGGGTTGACCTGTAACCCGCCCTGTGCGACTCAAACAGCTCGCACAGGGCGGGGCGGGGCGGGTCGACGCAGGTCCGTGTCGATCCCCCCCATTAGCCATCCCTATGCATATTCAAGTTGATAAAGCAGTTATCAACTGAGTAACAGGATGATTAGACCTTTGTACATGTCTTACTCCTTCGGATTGCTACTCTAAAGAATTGGAGGACAATAGAACATAATATGACTTCTTTGCCAGCCAAAAGGTTCTTATAATCATTTAAAATAAAACATTGCTATATAAAAGAAATTAGTTTGCATATAAAACACTACATTTTAATAGGCCATAAAAAACAGAATATTTAAAACTAGTCCATATTATATCTTAGAAAATGAAAAATTATGTCCCGTTACAGGTATATCAGGGACAACTAAATAACAAGTTTGATTTTGTTCGCTGGTAAATTTTAAATCCAACCAATTTTTCTTTAGTGTCCTGTTCGAATGATACTCTATTCTTATTCTTAGTTGTTTCTCGCAACAGAGTGAAACGTGCAGTGGCGTACGCAGAATTTTCACTAAGTGGGGGCGGGGGCGAAAACATTTGAACTAAAATTGAAAATTTATAAAAATCAAACAACATATTCCAAGTTTTGATATTACAAAAAAAATAGAGGGGCTCCCATTCAAGTCAACATATCTCACTCTAAATTATAATGCTCCCCTTCGAAGAGTCATATTCTGAAATCGTTGAATGATTGATTCATTGTCAATGTTATCAAATATGTCTTTTTCAATATATGTCACCAAGCAATCATTCATCAACTCATCACCCATTCTATTACGCAATGAATTCTTGATAAACTTCATTGCAGAGAGGTTGTGAGAGTTCTCAATCCCCAGAGGAGAGACTGAGAATTTGTCATTAGGAGAAACTAGAGAGGGTTTTTTTTTTTTTTTGGTGGAGATCAGGAGAAATGATCCAAATTGAATTTTTTGCTTAGTTAACCCAACTCTAGTGGGGCCGACCGCATACGCTCGCCCCCACCTGCATCCGCCACTGGAAACGTGGCATAACATAACTGGATTTCTTAGATTCTCAACTGTGTCTGAGTCAGCTTAGGTTACTCATAAAACAGACAACTTTAGAAACCGACATAAATTTTCATATCTATTACAAAGTATTATTCTAAGGTTAACTTTCACAGAGTAATTCAAAAAATCAAGGTCATTGATAAAACCAAAATCAGTAGAGAAAAGTACTCCTAAACATTCACATACATTAAAGATACACCATAATAAAAATCTAACCGTTGTTAGTTTTTATAGATATTTAAGACATTGAGTATTTCATATATTATAAATTTGTCTTTATTTGCAAATCCCCAATAAATTTAATATCAATATCAATATATGATGAAAAAAACTAGACATTTGGAGAACCACTTAACTAAAAATAACCATGTGGGACAGCAGATTGGATCCTGAGATGAGGATCCAATGAGGAGCTCTCCCCACAGAACAGCGGAGCAAGGAAGATCACCCAACATCCGTGGGGCCTAGATTAACTTGACTGGACCCAACACTCAGCACACTGGGCTTCTGACACGTCGGCAGGAAACGCTGTTTGCTGTTCTATCAAAGGTGGGAGATAGGGGCTGGGCCCAGATTGGGGCTCCCTTTGGGAATGTGGCCCCCACACCTAGAAGTAGAGCTTGGGCACATCCCCTCAATGGCACTGAACAAAGTGTTGGCAATTTTGAGCCAATGCTTTTAGGAAAAGAAATTGGACCAACCATGCTCAATCTTCTTGTTGTGCATGGCATGTGACAACATTAGATGGTCTTAGTTAGGGGTGCCATCGGATCGGATACGGATCGGATATTACCTCTATCATATCCATATCCGCACCCAACCTTCGGATACGGATACGGATACGGATATTGGCGGATGTGGAAAAATGATATCCGTATCCGCCAAAATCGGATATCATATATAAATCGGATATTAGCGGATCGGATGCGGATACTAATCGGATATGTAAAAATGGATATGGTTAAAGATAAATTAAACAGAAATACTTATATTACTTTTTATCTCATCTACTACAATATTAAATGTGATACATACTATGATATTATTGTGTACATATCACTACATTCATCGTATTCATTGTCATTTGACTTCTATAATAATAGATTACACGTCCTCCGGTGCTAAATGCCAATTCGGATGACATGGTTGATGTCGAAATACTCAAAATATCATGTGGTGCTCTTGCAAGAATCGAATACTTTTTACTATTACTTTTTCACCAACTCAAAATATCAAAATTTAATACCTTATTTCATTGAAGAATAGTCTTCTCCATACCGATATCATTATGAAGCACGGAACATTCGGATATCGGATCGGATACGAATAAGATATTACTTTTATCATATCTGTATCCGCACGTACCTTTCGGATACGGATACGGATACGAATATTGACGGCTGTGAAAAAATGATATCCTTATCCGGATTGGAGGCGGATTCGGATGCGGATATCCGCGGATAATCCGTATCGGTGGCACCCCTAGTCTTAGTAGATGGGAAATTTGAAAAAATCTTTTGGATGACAAGTGTTCCCAACAATTTATCCTACAATACAAACTTTCACACTTAAATGATATCTATATTTGATAGTTAGGGCACTTTTCTAAGGAGGTTACAAGTTCAATACTTCAATAGAAGTCTTGGGCCCAAGAGCGAGTAGGGGGGGGCAATTGGATATCACAACACTAGGGTTTCTAAAAAACTACTACGAGCTTTCACTCAATTTCAGAAAAAAACTACAAAAAACTTTCAAAAAACACAAGAAACTATCATGAACTTTCGAAAAACAAACCTACGAAATTTCAAAAAAATACTATGAAAAGGCATAATTCATGGTTATTTTATTGTTACTTTCAAAGTTTATGCTATTTTTTTTGCAAAGCGGAAAAAAGTTCATGATAGTTGTATGGAATTAAGCCCATTACACTACAAAGGACTGAGGAGGAGGCTCAAACTTTAAGAGATGGGCAAAATGCCTGAAGCCCATATCAGAAAACATGTAGCCCATGAAGGCCCAAAGGTTAGGACTTTGAACATTGAAGCATGTATTATTAGACACCCTAGCTACAACTTGAATCAAAGTGGTGGTACGCAATCATAACATATGTATTGGCATGACACAATAAAGCTCTCATAGGCCATCAAACCTTAGACTCTAGCTTCCATAATCTGCTAGTTGGCCCCTCTAGAAGCTTGTATTACACTTACCCTTTGTCTTTAGAGATTGGCAAAATATCATATTACAGATTGGTGTGGGAGGATATTATGGACTACTT